>JASSUY010014503.1:5174-19625 GCA_032466535.1 Forpus xanthops | reverse complement strand
GAGGGGCAGGATCACCTCCCTCGATCTGCTGGTCACACTCCTTTTGATGCAGCCCAGGATACAGTTGGCTTTCTGGGTTGCAAGAGCACACTGCCGGCTCATGTTCATTTTCTCATCAACCAACACCCCCAAGTTCTTTTCCTCAGGGCTGCTCTGAACCTCATCTCCGTCCAACCTGCAGCTGTGCCTGGGATTGCTCCGACCCTGGTGGAGGACCCCGAAAGAGTAAAGTAAATTGGGTAACTGTTGGGGCATTATAGCTCCTACCCTTACTTAAAATGATAACCAATCACACAACACATTCAAAATTGTATAGAAAAGACAATGTCACGGACAAATACAGCATCCTCATCACTCTGTTAAGCGCCTAGATTAACAGCAGATCACAGAAAAGAAAATGTGCATTTAAATTAACCTTACAGCTCTTAATATAATAATCTGGAGATCTCCAACTTAAACTCTGTGCAGGCTCACCTTTTTTTGCAAGATTACAGGATTGTGACATAAGGAGACACTAGGTCACTGGTAATTAGGCCATACAGTTCTCACCTTCTTGAGGTCCTCTTTGGAAAACTTCTCATAAGGATTCTGTTCCAAGTAAGCCATATGTTCTGCATTGTTGCTTCCAAATCCCGGGCCTTTCCCCTTCTTACCACTAGGCTGTTCTCCAAATGGGTGGTGTAAAAGATCAAAATGAAGCATAGTAATCATCTCTTTCTTTATTAGCTCTTCACTTTTCTGCAAGTCTGTCAGAGGTGGTTCCACATTTAAGGGTCTCAGTATTGTTTCATTAACCTGCCCAGGAATAAAAAACGTTCACAAATACCATATACACCAAAGATCACATTAAATTCACACACCTCCATCTGAATATGAATTTTATATACGAGCTAATCCATGCCTAAGAGGTGCCAAAATCCCTTGCGGTGTGACACACATACAGCAACCCATATACCCACCCATCTGTGGTTTCATTTGTGCATATGAAATACCTCAGACAATTCTGCTGCAAAAGTTTCCGATAATGCTGAAATAAGCTTAATCAAATAAGAGATTTCATTTTCTCATCATCTACTCAGACTGTATTTCCTCCTATAATGGTTAAGACCTCTCTGTTTTTTAATCCTTAAAAATACATTTTGTTTCCACTTACTTCAGAAGGTCGCGGTAGATTTTTCTGAACAGCTTTGTGCATTCTTTTCAGTTCTTTTGCACGTTCTGCCTCTCGGAGAGCCTAGACAAACAAGCTAAATGTTAATCCAGCTACTGGAATACAATCAAATGCTTCCTAGAAACATATGTGATATAAAAACTAATTAATTACCACAGCAAAGATTCCTTAAAGACTTCATGTTACGAAGCCAGAGCCAAATAATGTCTCTAAACAGGAAAAGCGTAGCAGACTACGAGGAGAGCTATCCTAAAACATCATTTCCAGCCATCACATTCTCCTTCATCCTCAAGCCCAGCAGACTTTATTCTTTACAAATTTCTCCACCATTAGGTTTGACAGCTGCTCGAATTCTCCAGACACAAAATCCACCAGGAAAATACAGACTGTTAAATTTGCAGCCAGGATTGTGTTTGATCTCTCCTATGACTTAGAGTAACTATTCACTAAAGCAATACTCATCAAAGTGTAAAAACACGAGATTTCCCCTTACATTCAATTTTCAGTCAATAAATAACAAGAAAAGGCAGTGCCACCTAAAACTTCAGGAAAAAATAACCAAGATCCTCCATGCTCCAATTCCAGACATGTCACACCTACATTTGAAGGGCAGGATCCTATTCTCTTGCATGATATTACAACTCAAATTCTTTTCCCTATTCTACATACATAAATTATCCATATTTATTCAAACTTTTTATTAGGCTATGTATGCACAAGACATGCATATGTATGCACATAATGTGATCTTCCCCAATTGGGACAAGCTAGGAAACAAATTCTGGGAAATGCTTAGTAGATATCAAAGCATAGGATTTTTTTGTTTTAATAATTTGTTAACTTGTCAAGTACATTGATTGGCAAAAACTCTGAACTCAAAAATAGCCATTTATTTGAATTTATTTTAAGGCATATAACAGAACTAACATTTATATTACAAAAATCAGGGCAAGCAATAAATGGAAAAGACACTGTTCTTATAAACATAAAAATCTAAGGTGTCTCTAATTACATTCCACTGCAGTTATTTAACCTGCAGAATTTAAGGTAGCATTTTATTAAGCCTTCTTTGATACTGAAATCAAAACAAAAGGGACCCATTCACAGCTTGGCTGTCTGAGTCATCCTGTTATATAAGTCGTACAAAAGGAACCAATTCACTGCCTGGAAGATTTCTATCTGTGCTACTAGTCCGCTGAATTTGTATGTACCTGTCTTATATTTCACAAACAGTAATTTTTAACTTGAGAGAATAATGTAAAACTGAAAAAAAAAAAAAAAAAAGAAAAAAAGGTACAATATCACAATTCTCCTGTGTCTACAATGAAGTCTGTGCCTCTGCAGAGAAATGCTTTTAATTACATTTTTATATTTTGGGGGACAAACGCAGGACTTCGGGTATACACACTCATGACTTCATTGTAGAAAATGACAAATGGAATGTGATACATAACATTAACAAATTAAGAAAACGATTCAGAGAAAACTGATTTAGCCTATGTGTATGTACACTCTGATGTCCACATAGAAAACAGGTACATTTTACTTTCTAGAAGCTGTACCATTTTCACTGAATGGGTATGAAATTATGGGAACCACACAAGAAACATTTCATTATAAACCAAAGGCACTATTTCCATCACATACACACACCTGCTTGCGGGCATCTATATCAGCAGTATCTTCTACAAAGGTTTCATCTATTTCATGTTCCTCAAGTTCTTTTTCTGCATTTTCAGGTAAAACAATCTCAAAGTCATTCTTTGGAGCAGGAAGGGCCATAAGCCCAAGGCGCAGGTGTTCACGAGATTCTCTCTCCTGTTTATAAATAAATAGTAAGATACAATGCTTCTGGATTCATGCATTAAAGTGCAATTCAGTAACATTACATTTACCTCGATTAATAGACATGAACAATACACAACTGATATAACCCACCTATCTTTGACTGCTACAAAGTCAACAGAAACAAGATCTTTGAAGTCTGACAAGAGGCATGCTACTAATCCAGCCTGGCTACAGACCACCATACCTGAGTTCATGTACTTTTCATCACAGAAACTCTTTGATACTAAAAAAAAAAAAGCATTAGACAGATTTCTTAAAGATAGATAATGAAATCTTCACACAGGCTGAAATACACTCAAGAAAAACAACAGCACAGCACCTTTGCATCACAGTAGTTTCAGTACAACAGAAGACTCACATACTTTTCAAGAAACTGAAAGTACGTGGAAATGTGTCCACACTGATGATGGACACAGAAGTATCTGCAAGCCTAATGCGAACTTTCTTCCTTGCAGATGCTCACAAATCTGGGGAATGTTTGCCTCATTTTCATACTCTGCCACAATAGCAGACCTGGGAACCAGTGGAGTCCATCAGGAAACTGAAGCCCCAGTTTTCCTTCTAGCAGCAAAAAGCCTTTTTACTATAAAGGCTAAGACAGAACAAAAGTAAGTAAACAGGCAACATATAATCCTTGTCCTGCAAGTTAGGAGGAAATCTGAAATTCTGAACTTGAGCTGTTTTTGTGAGCAGAATGTGTCAAACACTTGAAGTGGATATCCTTAGCTAGCCCAAAAAGAAAAAAGTCAATAGCTCTGGTGGGAGATATCCAAAACCATAGTTAAGGCTGCAGAATCAGCCACATAAAAGGAGTTCCCAAGGTGCTACCTATTACGTATATGCCATTTTATACCATGGCTAATTGGCAGGGTACATCTGGCTGACTTCCAAGAATGGAAACATCTGTTGAAAAGATGATGAAAGAATCTGGATGGGACTTGGATTGCTGGACATCTCAAAACCAAGTGCTCCTAATGGCAAAAATTAAACTCCTTTAGATGAAAGCTGTCAACACGAAAGACTGATGAAAAGGTCCTGTAGGTAAACTGGGAAGCCAAGATGATGAGGGATTTGAGGGCTGTGTGGAATAGCAAGAAAAATGAGTCTTTGCTTGAGATGTACTTCCTGCTCAGCTTCAAAGATACAAGTAGAACTGAAACTTAAGCATGTTTTGCTTGACAAACAGCTTGAGTGTGCTTTTACTGAGCACACTGAAATCCATTCTAAGTGGCCAAATTTTTGTTCTTTCAAATAAAGATTTGATTTTATCAGGTGATGAGTAAAAACCTGCAGACACGTGGTAGAAATTACACTCACTTTTTCCCTTCTTAAGTGCTTCTTACCATTTGTTTTGCATAAGATGGGTCACTGTAATCCGCCATCCCCTCTTCCGGGTTGATGTTCAATTTATCACGTAGTGGAGTTCTACCAGGAGTTGTACCAAGCACAGGTTTAGGAGTTAGTCCTCCACGAGGAGTTAAGCCTTCTTGTCCATGAGGTGTCCTAGAGGAAATGCAGATACAGGTATTTATTTTTCCCTAGAGAGCTCTACTTACCAAATTCTGAATGCCAGACAGTTATGTAAATACCATTGATAAATTTAATCTATTTTTTTTTCATTGGAGGCAGTAAAATTATAACATGCAATTAGAAGTAGCCAAAAAAATAAATTTTTTAAACCTGTCAAGGTGTGATCAAAGACTTGTCAGTCTGAAATCTAGGCACATCATCATGTGAAGAGACATTTCAGGAACTACATCAACACAAACTCACACTGCAACGTTGGGAAGAAGAAATTATCCAGTCACCAGGTGCTATTTTGGGATACAGTAACCAGGATTTGATTGCAAGCTCTGATTTCCTTACCACCTGTGGCAAGTCATTCACTCTGAATTTATCTGGCCTAGCAGCTGTCCCAACTTACAATTCAATTAATCACTCTGAAGATGCCTCTTTGCTTTCACTGATTATTCAAGGAGTAATTACATTGCAATAATTACTTTTAAGAACCTAAGGTTACGCAAGTTAAATTAAGCCTTTGATTTTGTGGGCCTCAGTTGCTTTTCTTCTAGACTGGAAAGGAATTTTGTTCTCTATCTCAGTAACTTACCTTATGAAAATCTTGCAGACATGGTCTTGGATATAGTAACAAGTTTTCTGTTGCCAACTTATAGTGAGGTTTCACATAGTGGTGATAATGGTAGTAACAATAAACTGATAAGACATTGCTAACTGTCTCAAAGAAAATAAGTTGAGGATGGGGAAAACTTTTAGAAAAAAGCCTACACTGTGGTACTTATCTGAGCTTATGTGATTATTTTCAGACAGTGATGACAAGTATGCGTACTGTAGAGAATTATGCTGGCAGAGACAGCTGGGCCAGATGATTTAATACATAATTTCCACCACTAGATACTGTAATTCTGTAGCACAAAGAAAATACCACAATGGTGGAGAAACACAACTGGCCTGACACGCACTACTGGCCCCCTTCTAAAGGATACCCAGTAAATAAGGTATTGTTGTATGTGTTTGAGAGGCGATACCTTCCTCTTGCTTGACACTGTTCACAGGCTTTTTAATGAACTCTCATTTAGGATAACAAATACAAGCAATAATATTTGCAGGACAACACCCACAAAAAAAAACAGCAAAATGAATGTTTTGTAGAATAGACTGTGATTTACTGCAAGGTGGTGGGACAGTGGCCCAAGTTGCTCTGAGAAGCTGCGGGCACCCCATCCCTGGAAGTGTTCAAGGCTAAGTTGGACGAGGCTTGGAGCAACCTGGTCTAGTGGAAGGTGTCCCTGCCCATAGCAGGGGGGCTGGAACTAAATGAGCCTCAAGGTCTCTTCCAACCACAACCTTTCTATGATTCTATGATATATTTATGTTGTTGATTATACTAGCAGAAAAGGTTTTATGCTGACTTTCCAGAAAAAAACACTTTCCAAGTAAGTGGGTCGTTTTTTCTAGTTGTCTCAGTTCCATATAGTGGTTAAAACCCTATTACAATTTTCAACTTCATAGCTTTTAAGAAAATTCTTTTAACTACTATGTGGAAAAAAAACCCACAACAACCAAACCAAAACACCTTATGCAAGGCAACAACTTCCATAAAAACTTTGCATCAAGACATTACAAATTCCATATGACCAGAGAAGAAAAAAGTGTACTTAGATTAAATATTGCAGATGGCTCTGATTCACTACTCTGCCTCCTTAAGAAAGTTATGGATTTCCTTTATTTTTTTACCACTTTATGAATTTATTTTGCTCTTTCTGCTCAGCCTTGATATTCATGCTGATAAAGCATTTCTGCAAGCAAGCTAAACTGATACATAGGTACTATATTTACATGTGCAAATCTGAACTTCAGAAGCTAAAAAACCCACCACAAACAAAACATCCAGACAAAATTAGAATGACTTTACATTTTTTAATATAAAATTACTCAAATGAAAAGCCAGATCACTCCAGGCTAAACTCTATATTCATTCTGCGCTGAACTGATGCTAACAGATCTCCAGACAGGTATTTGTTTATGTAGGTCCAATTAAAAGACCAGGGCTTTCACATACAGCTTTAAAACACCAAAATAAAGCTTCTTTTGAAAAGCTGCCATAAAGGTCTTCTTTATTCCTTTCTCCACTTTCCCTACTAGCATGATACAAGTAAAATTAGAACTTAAGTTGAAAAAAATTGACAGACAAAATGTACCAAGTGTAGTACTTGGCAGCAGTTTTACAGTATTTGGCATTTGTTGGATATATACTTATTTAGGACCCACTGCAATAGTTAAACCAGCAATTCCATGCTATTTAGATTGGCAGTATAAGAAATGTTTTATTTTGGATATATATGGCTTATAAAATATTTACTCCAGCTTTTAAAAAAGTCAATGTGGGTTTGGCTAAGGGACCTCTTACACCTTTGCCTCAGAGGTAACATTTTGGAAAGGTTAGGGTCCACATACAGATTATTATTTATACCCCTGTATTACTCCAGTATAATTTATATTGCTACAGAGCACAGAAGGCCTCATTTTTGGACAAAAAATCCAGTGAGCTATACACTGCACAAATACAGCCAATGACGTGGCAGAGCTTGCAAAAGATAGAGAAAAAGAGAATGGTGGACAACAAGGGCCTGAAATAAACAAGTTAAAACTTGTTTCAAAGCACTGATCATGACCTATTATTTCACACATTGAAATACACTCTGCCCACCTATCTCCAAAAGATAAATGCCAAGCACCCATTAGAAAAGGAGTCTGCTTTACCTGAAGGGTGTGGAAAGCACAGTATTTGGAGTTTGGATAACCTGTTTCTGTGGTGTTACCCCTGAAAAGTCACTTTCATGCAAAGGAGTGTTAAGTCCTCCTTTCAGGGGGGTATCCACATTTGTGAGAGCCATCAGATTCTGGGCTTCCTGTATAACAGAAAATACATGCAGTACATCACTAAGACATTTCATTGTCACACTCTGTATAAGAAATTCACTAGCTGTAACAACAGCTGAAGAATTATTTAAGTATCAGTGAGTTTGTGGGAAATATTTAACACTTCTTAACACCCATACACTGGTATCTACAAATCTGACTGTTCCACTGAAACAGATTTTAAACTTTATTTCCAGCAGAATACGTTACCAATTTGAGCTGCAAAAATGTGTGGGTTACTTAATGTTTCAGCTTCCTTCAGTTTGCCAAATTCCACAAGTTTGCAAAATGTAGAGAGCAGCACTCTGAAATGCAACATCAATGAAGTTTATCCAAGCTGGACTTCAAAGGAAATGTTTCAACAGAGAGGGTCACTATCCAGAGTTCTGGTCCATGACTCAATTGGGCTTTCCAGGAATATTCCCCTAGTTTTTCTTTTTCCTTGTACAATGAAGAATTAGGTCACTGAAAGTGAGCTGACATAATGAAACTACTGCATATAGCCATTATCTTCACAGAAGACTACCTCAGCAACTGCTGATCTGTGGATATACATAATATTGCAACATAGATATCAGATTACCTGAAGGTGAACGTGATCCCTCCTGCAAACACTGCATGGAGACTTATGTCATGATCTGTAGGGTCAGGAACTCTTTTCTACTACTATGAAATTGTTAAAGTACAGCTAATTACCAATATGGGTTGGGGATTTTTCTTTCAGGGTGTTTTTTTGGGGTGGAGTTTTGTTCGTTTTGCACATTAGCAACACTGATTTTATTTAGCCATT
Organism: Forpus xanthops; assembly: GCA_032466535.1. Taxonomy (NCBI): domain Eukaryota; kingdom Metazoa; phylum Chordata; class Aves; order Psittaciformes; family Psittacidae; genus Forpus; species Forpus xanthops. The sequence continues at coordinate 11,376 of JASSUY010014503.1, read as the reverse complement.
TCCCCACACAGTAAAACATTACCCAACACTACCAGGCTTTGAAAGAACCCAGACACTCACACAATCAGCAAAACACAAATATAACTTGCAGGTTTTTGACCTTTGTCCTCAGTGGTTTTAAGCCAATAAAGCGCTAGGAAACTATTCCTGCATTGTTGCAGTTAATTACTTCTTGTTAACTAAAAACTGAACAGCAAAACATAATTAGGAACTGCTTTAAGGGCATCAATATTATATACATCTTCAATGCTGAGAGGAACCCAAAACTAGAGAAAATTATCAAAAAAACTAGAAGAATGGTTAATGCTATAAGGTGTCTACAATACGCAATGCAAAAAGAAAAAAAAAAGATCACAGTATTTAACAGATAGAAGTAGATCGCTGCTAAGCTTTTTAGTGTGTCCAGTTCAAACCCCAGTACCACACATAACCTGAAGAATGTTTCTTCTATGGTACTTACATCTTCAGTTACCACTTCACTAAAAAGACCATAGAGTAAATTTAAGTCAGACATTAGGAAGAAGTTCTTTACTGTGAGGCACTGGAACAGGCTGCCCCATCCATGGCAATGTTAAAGAGCAGGCTGGATGGGGCTTTGAGCAAAACAATCTAGTGAAAGGTGTCCCTGCCCATCACAGGGGGATTGAATTAGATGGTCTTTAAGGTTTCTTCCAACCCAAACAATTCTGTACTTCTATGATTCTGATTTCATACATTTATACTCTACCTGCAGGATCCTGTCTTGCGCTGCAGGAGTTCTGGGAGTCCTCAGTGCTATGTTGGTGTTGGTCACACTATATTCAGACAGAAGAGTGCTGGAAGCTGAATTTGTAATTCCAGATTCCTCTGCAGTTTGGCGTGCAATCTCACTTGCCTGGCCCACTTTTACGACTTCTTCAAGTTCTGTATCAGATATCTTTTTGAAAGAGAAAATTCCAAGCCATAGTAAGATAAAATACAACCATGATGTCCAACTGACGAAACAGAACTCATTGACTGGCAGTGGTCTTTTAAGCCGTTTACTGATCAATGAACAGCTTACCTGAGGAGCTGGAAGCACCAGCTTACTTCTTTTTTTGGTAAATTCTGACACTCCACTGGTCTGTAGTATAGCTGAAGGCAAGTCTGACTCTTTTTTTCTTTTCATATGCTGTTTGTCTTTTTTGCGCTCTCTTCCCTCCCTTTCACTGTCATTACAGATAACAGAATCATTTTAGAACATTCAGAACAGCTACAAAGTAAATCAAACAAGCAATGGGCAAAGATGCTGTATGTTATCTAAAATGCTGCATGTTAACTATCAAAAGTTGGATATGCTGAAATAAAACATGTTGCAGGAAGAGTGAACCACCCCATGAAGCAGAAGTTAAATGATTAAAATATAGTCTGCAGATCTTGCAGCAGAACGACAAGGCAGTGTAATGCTTCTAAATTCTGGAATCAAGCAACAGGTGGTTGCTTCAGCTACAATCAACATCACCAGAACAAGAAAAAATGGCAATCCATGAATGCAGATAGCAAGAATCAGAGGATGTGAACAGCCCCTTCTCTCCAGCAGCAGCTAAGGGAAGACAAACATCTTCTGTGGGATACGGGAACCAGTTTCTCTGCAGTATTTAATAAAAATGGTATTTTCTTTGAACAGCAGTGAAGTTAGCCTGTGAAATCATACATTTCAGTTTGAAGGTCCTGTCAGACCCTCTGAACTAAGAGCCATACAGAAAGAATCAATCTGGTCACAAGCTAATGAACCAAACCATATGTAGTACTGAACCTACTCTCTCAGTAAAACGCAGTTGGCAGAAGTAGTGGGAAATGTAATTGTATAATTAAATATGTAACATGCTGTTCATGACAAGATGGTCATTTCAATTTTCAACTGCATTTTTTTGTGGAGAGAGAGAAATTAAGCATTTCAGAGATTCTACTTAAGAATGATTCCATCAGAAGCAGTACTAAAACAAGCAAAAAATACTCCTGCAAGCAATCTTATTAATGTTATTACTTGAAAAAAGGACTCCAAAGTTACTGCTTAAAGAAATTGAATGTCAAAAAAAAAATCCTAAAATTTCCATTTAAAGAGCAAGAATGTGCATGACGTGGTTTAAGACTTTCAGCCATGCAGTTTTGCTCACTCATTCCCCCCTTTTTCTTCCCCCTGCTCCCGGGGGGATGGGGAGGAGAATCGAAAGAATGCAGCTCCCACAGGTTGAGATAAAAACAGCTTAGTAACCAAGGTACAACACAAAACCACTACTGCTACCACCAATAATAATAATAAGGCAAATACAAGGGAAAAGAATACAATTGCTCACCAACTATACCCAGCCCACCCAAGCAGGGCACCCACACCCTTCTGGGTCTCTGCTCTCAGTTTTTACATCCTGGGTATGACATGCTGTGGTATGGAATAATTATCTTTTTTATCTTGGTCAGACCAAAACATTACCAAGCAGTAACTGAAAACACTGGTATTATCAGCGCTGTTCCTGGGCACAAAAAAAACAAAAACACAGTGCTGCACCAGCTACCAAGAAGGAGAAAAATGACTGCTACTGCTGAACCCATGACATTTATTCTCATGGAAAAAAAAAGACAACCAGACCTTTTAGAAAGATAAAAAATACATAAGACTGAAAAAGTAAAAGCAACCTGCACTAGTATCTATCCTACAGAAAATACAACTCTAGCCCATATTATACTTCAGGCATTTTCAGGACCTAACATATTTGTATATGTGCTCATATATATACACACATACATATATGAAGGGTTTTTTTTTTTCAAATACACTGTTTTCTCCTTAGTATAACACACACTTACGATCTTAATTCTCCATCCAGGTCTTGCTGACGTAGCTTTCTGAAATCTGCATCCAGAGACTGGTAGTTTTCCTCTGATGTGTCATAAAAACCAGGAGCAGGCTTCTTTTCAAATGGAATTTCTGCATTATAATCCACACCTCTCTTCTTTTTTCTTTTCTTCTGGATTTCAATTCCAGCAGCCCGAAGTTCTCGTCTTTTCTGGAGAGCAGCAAGCCGTCTATAGAAAGAGGAACATCATATGACTTACCATAGGTGGCTCCTGTGCCCTAAGATCTGGTACTACTTTAATAGGTTGCTGCTGAAATAGGGCTACATGTATTTCCACAAGAATGAAGCTCTAGTCGCAAATAACAAAAAAATGTCTGATGCTGCAATGGCTTAAGGCTGTGACTGACTTTATGCACTGTAAATACTCCAGAGACAGCAAAAGTAGTCCCAATATATAAAACTAAGAATAAGTTTACCGAGCTTCCTCCAGCTGCTTCTCTCTTGCTTTCCTTTTGGCCTTCTTTCCCTGTGTATTAGCCAGACGAGCTCTAGCTTCAGACAGCATTTCAAGTTCATCTAAAATAGTACAGACAAATACAGCTATGAATTTGCAGTCAGAGATGGAAGCAAGGGAAAAAATGGCATAAAGATCAGAAAGCAACCTTTAAAAACTGAATGAATCAATGCTTTTACAGGCACCCTGAATGACTGGGCTGCGCAAGGAAGCTGTGAATGCCCCATCCCTAGTGGTGTTCAAGGTCAGGTTGGACAAAGCCTTGGGTGACATGGTTTTGTGTGAGGTGTACCTGCCCATGGCAGGGGAAGTGGAGCTACATGATCTTAAGGTCCTTTTAAACCTAACTATTCTATGTATGACTGATAAACTAGTTTTCTTGAGTTGTCCCAATGTATTTTTTGAATCATTGGCCAGATAAAATAAAGACTTAAAGAAAAAAATGCCTAATGTTGAAAATTATTCAACATCTACAACAAATCAAAACATCTACATAAAGACGCAAACTGACCACATTAATGAAATTATATTTCAATTACACCTTCACCTGAGAGGACTGTTATTAGAGACCTTGCCAATTTTATTTACATTGAGATGCAAGAGTGTTACCCATGTGACCCTGTGACTCTTGAAAACCACTGTTAGTCCATTCACTGAATTTTAGCAATGTTCATTTTTTCATTTATAACATTACTATGTGCAAGGAAAAAAATAGTCACGTAGTCCTCCTGTGCTTCTGCATGGATTCATCTGGAAAGTATGAGCTGATGGGAAAAGGTGAAGATACAGAAATAAGAATGGCAAATGAGCAGAGCATTTGTCAAAGCAAAGAACGGTCAGTCAGGGTTAAGAGATGATGAAGAAAACTTCAACAGTAGAAAACACACCAAGGAAAAGGAAACTGTATAGCTGTCTGGCCAGATACAGAAATAAGACAGGCCCTGTGAGAAAAAAAAAATGATCTGGGGATGGAGATAAAAAATACAACAGAAACCCAGAGTACAGAGGCTGTGTAAAAAGAAACAACAAAAAGAGATCAGATTTCTATCAAAACTGGCAAACAAACTCCTATCTTACCCTCATCCATGTCAATAGGATCTGGCCTGGCTGGTTTGGTTTCTGGATTAGGATCAATTTCTCCAGGTTTAAGTTTCCGAGGATCATCAGCAGTTTCTTCCTCATTGTCTCTTTGAGCAGCTTTGTCCCTAAAAATGCATTTTATGAATCTGACAACCAGCTCTTTGTCTTCCTCCAGGCTCATAATTACCATTACGTCCCGAAAGACTGATCAAAAAAGAGTAACCTTTACTCTTTAGTACTATTTAGCAGACATTAAGCTTGTTATGCAACTACTGCAGAAAAAATTCATGAACATGGTACAGTTACATAATCTTAAATCAGAGAGAAGACAACACAGTACTACGTTACAATAAAATATTGCATAAACCACAATATTGATAAAGCTAATAACAAAAAACTCTCCTCAAGCAGTGTGACCAAAAAAAAAAAGTTTCCCATTATATATTACACCCAATCAATCACACCAGAATTAAGCAAGCTCACAAGGGAAAAGAGCATTTTCAAGATCAACCAGTCAAAAGATACCCAAATAAACCTCAAAGGTAAGCCCATAAAAACATCAACCTTGACATTCCTCTGGCCAGAAGGACCAGAAGTAAGAAAATATACTCCTATCTCTATTCAAGCCTGTTCCTTGGGTTCCAAAAGCTTCTTCTGTCAAGATAGACACACGGACTGAAAAGAAATGGTCCTTAAGGATTTGTTTAAAAAAAGAACCCTCAGCTTGAAACCACAAGCACCATGGGAGAAGAGAACAACACACCTCTATGACAAACTCAACAAATTTTCTTGGTATGCACCTCTAGCAAAACAGTAACTCACAGCAGAAATTCATAGTGCTCCAAACACTGTGCAGCAGTTCTCCCAATAATTGGGGCAATGGTTCTCCACTGGGTTGGCATTAGCTTGGCCAGGTGCAACAGTTTCTCCTCCTCTTCCCGTGACCACTCTGTCTTTTTGATGCTTGGGTCTAGCCATTCATACCTGTTAAAAAGAGAAAAAAAAAAAAAACAGGATGACAGGTCCAAGCCATCCATTGGTTTGTCTTGAATTAATTCAGAATAGTGTCTACCCAAAAAATTACAATGAAATCTCAAAATCTTGTCATGGCAACTTCATAGAATCTTTTTCTGTGCAAAAGGATGTTACTCCAAAGTATTTTTATAACATGTATTTGAGCTTTAAAATGTATTGTCCATCAGTTTTTATACACATATCAACTCTTCTTTCTTCCCACATCTCTAGTCTAGCAAAGTGAGGAGTCACAGAATCCAGACAAACAAAAGTAAAAACTGCAGCAACTAAAGGTTCCATAAGTGGTAGAGTTGTTTGGTCTGGATCCTGTAACAGTCATCTTACTGATCTCAAACTACGCCAGTACGGTGTACCCTTATAGACAAGTACTGTAATAATATGTGAAACAGTGGCACATGCTGCCCACAGAAGCTGCGACTGCTCCATCTCTGGCGGTGTTCAAGGCCAGATTGGACGGGACTTGTAGAAACCTGGTTTAGTAGAAGGTGTCCCTGCCCACGGCAGGGGAGCTGGAACTTGATGATCTTTAAGGTCTCTTTCAACCTAAACCATTCTGTGATTCTACGGGCAGTTCAACAGCCAAGAAACTAAGTCTAATTCTCAAATAGTTTGAATTAGTTTTATGCTTCTGTTTTTTTAATGTGAAATTAAATTCCATGGTGTAATATCTAAACATTTATCTTCAAGCCTGTCGTGGTTTGAGGCGTAAATCAATCTGCCTGCCCACTCACTCCTCCCAACCTTCTTTTCCCCCCCACTT
>JASSUY010014500.1:0-56576 GCA_032466535.1 Forpus xanthops | reverse complement strand
GCTGTGTCTGCCCCATCCCTGGCAGTGTTGAAGGCCAGGTTGGACAGAGGGGCTTGGAGCAAGCTGCTCTAGTGGAACGTGTCCCTGGCTGTGTGCAGGGGTTGGAGCTGGATGAGCTTTGATGTCCCTTCCAACACAAACCAGTCTGAGATTTTATTAAATGGATAGGACATTAACTTCAGTGGAGCCACCTTCACAAAGGGATCAGTACCAGAGAAACCTGTGCTGGACCAGGCAGATCTCTGGTACTGGAGGCTATGACCTCATTTTATTGTGCTGTTCTCCTGATTTCCAAGGATCAGAGAGGCTAGTGTTCCCCAGGGAAGAAGATGTGGTGCCTAAACACACAGCGTCATGCAAAGAAACGATAAAATCTGGAAAAAGCTGTAGAGCCTCGGGCCAGGTTTGGTGTGGATTGTATGGCTTCAGGTTTAGGAACTGTTTGCCTCACATCAGGACAAGAGCCCTCTCCAATGTCTCTCTGCTCCAGGTTCTCAGAATTTCTGAGTGATCACTAGTTTTTGTGTCTCTGGAGTGCCATCTTTTCTTCAAGATCTGCCCATCTGCTTTATTCATTAGAGAGGTTCTAGATTTTGGCAGCCAGCAGAAAATCCTTGTCCACTCTGATTTCCTTGGGCAGTTTTCACTTAACTAGGTCCTCATTACGGTGTCTTTTTCCAGAGATCATGTTAGCACCATACAGGTTTTTAACTTGTGAGTAAACATAGAATTATAGAATCATAGAATAGTTAGGGTTGGAAAGGACCTTAAGATCATCCAGTTACAACCCCCCTGTCATGGGCAGGAACACCTCACACTAAACCATGCCACTCAAGGCTATGTCCAACCCAGCCTTGAACAACTCCAGCGATGGAGTAGGCTGGTGAAACAACTGAAGTTCTTGTGAAACAAGTTCCTTGGGCAACCCATTCCAGTGCCTCACCACCTTTACAGTAAAGAATTTCCTTATATCCAATCTAAACTTCCTTATATCCAATCTAAACTTCCCCTGTTTAAGTTTGAACCCATTACCCTTTGTCCTATCACTACAATCCCTAATGAACAGTCCATCCCTAGCATCCTTATAGCCCTTTTTCAGATACTGGAAGGCTGCTATTTCATATATATTATATATATGAAAAAAGCTAGGGAGGGAAATTACTTTTGAAGCAGAATTGAGGGGCACAGAGAAGAGGAAGAGGAGTGTGTTAAGCAGATTTCGCCACCAGGCTCTCCAGAAGGTCCAAGTTTACTCATCACTTGGCAGCCAGGCTTAAATGTGCTGAGGAGCTCAGGGAGGAAGATATCGAGAGGGAGGAGCTTTTACACAGCAAATTGGAAGGTCTCAAAGCAAATTTAGATCTTGCTGATCCTGACCCTCACCTTGAAGTTTCTACCCCACTCTTCTCTCCATTGGCACTGGTGTTTCTGACCATATCAAAGGCATTTGTCTTTGGTGGCTGCTCTGCTCCTTTGGGTTTTTCTTTGGCTTCCTAGAACCTGCTGGGAAGTGGCCCCAACAGCTCCAAAACACAGTGCCCCTCTGCAGCTCTGGCATCATCTTTTCCCTTCTGCTTCTGAGCTACAGAAGGGCATTTTGGCAGTGTAGGGCAAGCAGGATGAGTAGGACTTAGAGGCACAGATGGATCAGATGGGTAAGAAGTATTTAACCGCAAATTAGAAACAGTCAATTCTAGTGAAGTCATGTTTCTGTTTTAAATGGGTACCAAAGCTTTTTGAGACCTCAGATACAAAGGGGAATTCAAGAAATGAGAAGCCAGGAACATGAAGTATGTGTGACAGACAGACTGGTATTTCGTACTCTGGACGTCTGACGATGCAGTTTGGGGCAACACAGTGTTGACTCAGAGGAAGAGACTTCAGAGGTGCTGAAGTCTCAGCATCGCTGGTTCTGGGCTGCACTGTAGAGGATGTGCAAACACAGACACATAGCTGTAAACCCCCATAATGAGATGTGACCTGCTCCTTGCAGGAGAAGTTTCTGTTCTGTTGTCAGGTTATTCAGTGCCTGAGAAGATGGGTAATTCCAGCACTTTCCAGCTTGTAGCTGTACCAAGGTACAAGTACAGGTGATGGCTTTTCCTTCAGCACTGAGGTTTGATGCTGCTGTCATGTCAGGATCAGGCTGATAGTGACTTAGTGGCTGCATTTGGAGAAAAAATGAACCAATCCTTTAAATACTAACCCAACTTGAATCTGGCTGTTAGTTATTCTTGAGTTTTTGCAGGCATGTGTCCCACATATGTTTCCCCACATCCCCTCTGCATGTGGAGCCAGTCAGCAGCACTGAGCAACACTGTGATTTCTTCTTAACCAGTAAAAGCTATGTCCTCAAAAGATGATTTATTTCAGAGGGGAAGCACAGAAGCAGTGACTCACTTTGCAATATCTTCTCCAGGTTTCTTGTAGCCCCTTTATACATTGGAAGCTGCTCTAAGGTTTCCCTTATAGCAGTCTCCTCACCTTTAATATTCCAAAGCTGTCCAGGGACCACCATTGCCATTGTGGAAGCAATGGGCTGGTGCTTGCAGGGCAGAGGGGCACTGGGCACTCTCAGGACCCATAACACAAAGCAAATGATCCAAGGGGTGAAGTCATGCCAATGTAGTCACACACTGATAGCATCCTGTAGTCACATGCTTCTCAACACACCACTAACACAAACACAGCTCAGTGGGTCAGGGTGCCCCACCACAGCACACAGAGGTTTACAACCAGGCAGCTCAACCATATATAACTGAGAAAGAGCTGAGTACAGCATTCCGCTCGTTTGATGGTATTTCAGCTTTCAGCTCCTTGCACCGCATGGGAAACCTGTCGTCTATTTTTCATTTCAGTTGGAATATTTCTTCAGGAGAAATCATTATGCATTTCCCCCTCCCCGCTCCCCCCAACATTTCAGGCTGGATGTCCTGACATGGATCTCACTGAAATAGCTTCAGCTGCATTTGACTCAGATGGGAAATACAGCCTTCAAATCCTTCACCTGAGGTGTGTAGTCACAGCTTCTCAGGTCTATAGGTTTGCTGGGAATATAAAGCAAAACTAAAAAGTGAAGACAGCAGGCTGTGTCTCATCCCAAACTGTGCTTCTGAAGTCTTCAGCCTCTTCTAAAGACAGTGCATTCTCAGAAACTCTATTGCTGGGGAGGTACTGCAGTCCTTGATCTTGTAATCTGAGGAACGCATAGGGAAGCAACCTGCTCATGCTCTTCAATGCCATCATGCCTAGGTACTGCTGGCAGCCTGATCTCCTAGGCTGTCACACAGTCCTCTCCAGCCCAAACTGTCTGAGGAGCTGTCTGCCTTTTGCATGCATGGCTGATTGTTTCTTTGCCTTTTTGTCTTGGAAGACCACTTAGCCTGAGAGAAAATACAGTATCCACAGAGTATTTTCTGAAGTGCCTCCGCATGATCTTCATTTCCCGCCAAACAAAACCAACATCAAACTCTTAACATTCACTTAGAGGTTTTATTTTCTTGTAGACTTTCTCCCTCCACTTGTTGACTCTGGAATTCACAAATGTTTCCTACACCACCTTCACAATGACTTCGCAGAATATTGTCACAGCTGACATCCACAGACATATGAAACTGTAGACGTTTTCAAAGCCAGAAATTGTATTGGCCACTTTGACCCAGACAGAGAAGCAATGTTGAGCCACAGAGAGAAAAGGTGGTGGTGGGCAAGTGCCCTTTGCTTTTGTTTTTCCCAAACTGTGAAGTTTCCTCTTGTTTGATCTCAAGCTTTAGTGCACAGTTCAGTTTACTCGTACACATTTCCTGCATTGCTTTCCCTTCATGACCCCCCAGCTTCCATTCCCCAGGCCGTTACACCTGCCAGCTATTTCAAAGTGCCCCAGAGGTTTTTGTGGACTGTACTGGACTTGACTTTTGAATATAAAATTGAAATAGAGGTATCAAAAGAAGCAAAACCAAAGCACTACCACTAAAACTCCACAAACAGATTTATTCCCCTTTCCAGGTCTCCTTTGAAGAGCCGAGGAGCTGTTATGTGAATGCTACCTTACAGTAGACACCCTCAGTTTCCACTGTGGTTTTTAGGAGGACGACGATAAATATACCCCTGGAGCTCGGTTGTGCCACAGAAACAGGAGATTTTTTATTTTCTCCTGCCTGGATAACAGCAATTCTGAACACTTGGAATTGAAATGATGTGGTGACTTGGCAGAGCCTGTCAGCTTCCCCAGAAGAACATGAGCATTTCTAAAGGAGCGCAAGAGCTTCTAAAGGAGGTTGCCGAATGTTAATTGCCTATGGATACTGTAAAATGAGAACTAAAATACCAAAGGTTGCTAGGTCACCATCAGTCATTTTTTTCCCAGAATTCAAGCTGCAGCTCAGACTTGTTATAAAGGTAAAAGGCTTTTTCTTATGTACCTGCAGGGGCAGGATGAGACTTGTCTCCCTGTCTTTCCCTCCCAGGTTCAGGTCAGAAAACACTATCTCCATCTGTAAAATCTGTGCAAGATTGACATTCTCCTCGGTGCGTTTCTGACGTGCAACCTTTAGAGGCTTTACCAGAGAAAGAAATTCGAATGAACACATTAAAACCTGTAAAATAAGGAACATGGGTAAAACAAATGGCTCTGCATGCAAACAAACGTCTACCCTCCCTTCTTCAGATGGCATGGGAGAGACCATTATAACCCACTGAAACCCTGAGGTGCTGCTGATGCAGGATTCATCCCTGCACTTTGAGCTTTTGCAGCAGAAAATTTGGAGGCTGATGGGTGAATATTTGCTTTCAGCCTGTGTGATGATTACAGCAACCCTGACTCAATAATATATGCAGCTGAGCTCCATCCCTCCTGAGCAGGCGCTATTTAATATCTGTCACTGCAGTACAAGCCGTTTCAAAGTCTCTGGTGTCAACAAGACCCTCAGATGGTGCTGCGCTGGGTGGACGTACCCACCTTTTGCTCTTGCAAGCCCTGCAAAGAGCAAACTGAAGTAGCAAAACCAAGCTAGCCAGTGTTCTGGACTAATGAATGGAGCTGGTTAATTCAAATGATAGCATGTGAAGCTTCCACTATGTTCTTCTGCCCACTCCCAGTTTAGCTCCTGCAGAGTTTGCAGGGGCTCTTTGTGGGATCTGGCATGACCTTCGCCCGAGGGTAGGGCCATGTGTTACTGTTTTGGTGCTCTGAGGAACAACATGTCATTATTTAGAGCTGGTGTTGCTGTATCAAAAATAGCTGAGTGTTAGATGAGGTCCACGGAATAAAAGTGGGGTGGACTGACGAGCTATAAGGTGCTCATGATACAAAGAGATAAGTCTGATACAGATGCACAGTGAGATGCATCGATTTATCAGTGATAGTGAAGGCTTTATCCTTTGTCCCCTTAAGAACAGAATGCAGACACTGGATTTGTCTCCCTACATTTCAGCATTTGTGTTAGGAGGAGAGACAAAGGTCAACTCAGTGTAAATACAAGATGAAAAACTTCCAGCTCAGCATCAGCATCTGCCTTTAAGAATAGGGAGAAATAGTCAGGTTTCTGTAAGAGTCAGACCTAAATAATGTATGTGAGTAAGGAATGGGTCATCAAAAATGATTTAAATTCTGCATCTGAAATACTTCTGTGTCCTTGCTCTATGAAGGACATTCAGCTTTGGCCTATTTGTGTGCTGCAAGAAGTGCAACTTCTCTGGAAATACGTAGGATTCTTCAAAAAGCCTCTGTGCTTCTGCTGCATTATGGCTCAGTATCTCCCAGTACCACAGGATGTATTTTCACAGTGGGGCAATGGCTCTGCTCTTGCTCCCTGCATCATCCCCACCCTTCTCCATAGTCCTGTTGAGCTGACCTTTGATCTTGTCTCCCAGCTTTACTGCTGGTGGAGACTGCACAAGCACTTAAACCGCCCATGCCAGTGGTCTATCTATGATTCTGAATATGCACAGAGGCAGGAGCACAAATCTTATTTAGAGTGCTGTGGCAAGCAACTGAGTACTTCACAATTACAGTCAGAAGGTCACTGGTGTCCTCATAGACCTGCCTGGTCCATCTTCTGCCCAATCTATGTGTAAACTCAAGAGAAGTCTGTCATTTTTTAAGGCTAACAAAGACAGATACTTAAGAGTCTTCAACTCAGCTTGTCGAAGGCTTTTCCAGCAGCTAATTCAAATCATCACTGGACTAAATGCAGCCCCCATTTCTCATTCTGCGTGCCCCAGAGACTGAACGAGAACTCTTAGAAGAAGATCTCAGCACTACTGGTTCTGACCCTACCCCTCCTTCAGTAACTTAGATAACCCACAGTTTTCTAGAACTCTTGACAGCTTCACCACTTTCCTCTAAGCTAACTGCCCTCTGGTCTTCCTGAACTGTAAACCCAGGCCTGAATCCCAGCTCTGGCTCAGGCCCCTATCAGGGTCTGATTGGAGAAAACCCCAGTGCTGGACCCTGTTTCAGTTCATGATCCCAAGAATGAAATTTAGACTCAAACAAGGTCAAGTACCAGAATTGATCAGTTGGTTTATTACAAAAAGACAATGTTATTAAAAAGGGAAATTATTGTAATGAAGCAGATAGCAATAGAACAGATAGGAAAAAGGATGGAAATGAAGCAAGAATTTGGGGTGCAGAAAGAGAGAGAAAGTCACCACCATGGATCCAGTGGTGTCCTGGAGATCCATCATCGGTGGCGGTGGCGAGAGTCCTTCAGGGTTTGTAGTCAGTATCGGAGCAGAACGTCCCCCAAGAGTCTGTGGTAGCCATCAGAGGTGGGTGCCCTCATGGGACCATCCTTCTGAGGTCATCCCTTGAAGGTACCCTTGGAGGTGTTCTGATAGAGTTTCTCATGGCGATGTCTCATGGAGGGTGTTCCTCAGAGTCCATAGTAATCATTGGTGGCAAGTGTCCTCTGGAGGTGTCCTTCTGGAATCATCCTCATGGCAATGGCTCCTTTTCATGATTACCTTTTTTCCCCTTCTATAATGAGTTGGGGGGAGTACCTCTGTTCTTCATGTCACTTATTACTTGTTCCTGGAAGACCAATTTCCGAGGTTTTGCAGCCAGCTCTTCAATTACACCTGTCTGCAGCAATTTTTGGGATAAAGGACAGCAATTCCTTGCACCGATCCCAAGATAATGGACAGGAAAAGTCTTATCTCAACTCGTCCTCCACACCTCTGAGACAATGGATTGGTGGAATTCCATCTCAGCTAGATGATGAACAGTGAAATTCCATCTCAACTTCTTATACCAGTCTTTGAGACAATGGGCAGTAGAGACTGATTTCAGATCAGTCTTTCATAGCTTCCTCAGTGCTAAAAACATCAAGGTTGTGGCGCTGAAACACCCAATTTCAGACCCCTATACGTAGTTTGGTCTTTTTGTAGCAGCAGAATATCACTGCTTACGTATTCCTCCATTTCTTCCTAAATCCTGCTCTCCAGCCAGTAGCTCCATGCAGGACTACTGATGACAAAGAACTATGGAGTATTAACCTTCTGTTTTTATGGTTTTTGGTTGTTTTCCCTAGGCTGTTTCTCAAGTTTACAAAGATATTTTGAAATTTAACCCTGTCATTGGACACGTTAACCGATCTTGGTGTCTTCCACGGCCTTAAAATGCACATTCTTACTTCATCTTCCCATTCCTGGAGCAGACATGTGGAAAGCCTCTCTGCGCATCCCTCTGTGTAGCCACTGATGACAACTTCTGTGCTCAGCTGTGTGCCCATCTCTTGTAGATTCAATCATTTCCACTTCCTTACTAGAACGATGGCACTTGAAAGTCATACCCTTAAAGTACAAGCATACAATTCCCTTTGCCCACCCAACTGCTTTCCCAGTTTTAGAATGGAATTAAGTATATGGCAGTTTCCTCTTGCTGAATACAAATGTGTATGTTCTTCTTTTACAAGTCCTTGCAAATATTCAAGTCTAAGGACTTCCCATTTAACATTAGGTTTTATTGTGATCTCTGTCTGACTGCATTTGACTTTTTTAGTGAACATCAAAGAGGCATTAAATGTTTTGGTCACCTTCATGTCACCTATTGTTATCTCTTACTCTATGCAAATAGCAGATCAAATCTTTCCTTCATCTTTCTCATGACTAATGTACAAAGAAAATGTCCAGCCTACTCATCTTCTCTAATAGAGTTACTGCTAACAGCCCAGCTTTCAGAGCAGTGATCTGCTATCAAAAGCAAAACAAAATGTAGCCATTATTTCTTTTCATTTTACCCAATATGCTCAGACTTCTCTCTATGGAGTGGTTGGTATCTCAGGAAAGCTTTAAAAATTCCTGTATTAGTGTAAGATTGAGAGATCAACCCCTCCCTTTCTGTCAAAACCACTGATAAATGGTGTCTCCGATAGGAAATGAACCCCGCCATCTACAGTTTAAGTCACCATTTACCAGTATTTCAGACTTTGGTCCACCAGGTCTGATACCAGTTCAAATGAGGCACATTTGTAAGAGCAGATGATCCAGGTGAAGAAGACCCTGTACCTATAAAGACATTAGGGAAGCTCTACCAGCCTCTAAATGCTATTTCATATGCCCAGAAGCATAAATGCTGATTGCAATTGTATTTACTTCCCTAAGAGTCACTGATAGTTTTTATAATTTATGTATTTGTGTCTGCTCCATCCCTGGCAGTGTTCAAGGTCAGGTCGGACAGGGCTTGGAACGACCTGCTCTAGTGGAAGGTGTCCCTAACCGTGTCAGGGAGTTAGAACTGAATGAGCTTTAAGGCCCCTTCCACTCAAAACATTCTAGTATTCTATGATATAATGTTTGGGGTAGCTTCCAATTCTTTTTCGGTCTTTGGTTCCCATGGCCTCAGTGATACTTTGGATCAATGGTCTGCACAGATTTTGCCTAAACATGGTTTGGAAGTTCCCCAGCTGCCTTGTACTAAATGGCAAACACTGCAAACATGGCAAACAGGCTTCCTAGAGAGGTGGCCAATGCACCCAGCCTGTCAGTTGAAGAAGCACTTGGACAATGCTCTTAAGAACATGCTTTAACTTTTGGTCAGCCCTGAATTGTCCAGGCAGTTGGACTACATGATTGCTGTAGGTACCTCTCAACTGAGCTATTCTAGTCTAGTCTAGCCTATTCTATTCTATCCCACCCCCATGCCATCCCATCCATCCCGCCCCATCCCATCCATCCTATCCCATCCCATTCTAACCTATCCTATCCTATGTCAGTAGCTCAGCTGCAGAGCTGCAACTGCCTTTCTGATAAGGTACAAATCCAACACGCCAGCAGTGTCACAGTCAAGTTCATGGAAAAACTATAATTCGTCATCCATTCAATGTGACATGTTTCCTTCAGGATTTCCATACATCTGCTTTAGCAGCCCAGAGCTCTTGCCTCAGAAATTAGGGAGTTTGCCTCAGGATACTGAAGCCCTGTTTTGAACGATATTTGATTTGTGTAGCCCGGAGCCTTGTCAATTATAATGAGCATGGCAGAAAAGAGCAGTGAAGGTGGCCCAATAATCAATCTTGTCCTAATGATGCCTCCTAAGCCGGAGACTGAGGAATACCAGCAGCCATGGGGAGGGGTGCAGCCAGGGACCAAATTCAGATCCCAAATTCCTCCCTTTTCTAGAGAGGCACCTTTCCCTACAAATCAGTGCTGCTCCTGAGTGTGAGCACAGATGTCAGAGCAGGTCCCTGTGGGCCAAAGCTGTGGGGTCACACTGCTGCTGAGGCAGGATTCGCTGGCTCTCTGACTCTGCTCCTCATACTCTCTCCTTTCAAAACTCTTATGGAGCAAGATTTTGGTAACAGAATTGAAATCAGATCATTTGTAGGAGTAGGGCCGGACCCTGAATGCTAAACCCACTAAATACAGGGTGGGTTTTGAGCAAATCACTTTCACTCAAATCAGCCATAAACACTTCAGGTTTTAGAAAGAGCCTCACCCCCTGAGGGCAGCATTAGCCAACGCAGTTGTGAGCAAAGGGCTTGACATCATTTGCTTTCTGCTGCTGAACAATCAAGTACCAGAATCTTTTATATATTTAAATGATATTCACCTAACAAATGGCAAGTGTTCCACAGCTACTATTATATCCTACTGCTAATGAGGAGGCAGTGCTGGTTCCTGATTTCTGGGGGGCTGAGTCCTGCAGGCTTTATGCAGCTTTCTGGGAAGAAATTTGCTTGGGTAAATCTGGGGGCTGTAAGCCTGGCCATTATGGTGGGGCATTGAATGGCACCTCACAGGCAGAACTCACACCATAGGAAACTGCCAGTTTTTCCTAGTGTAAGTGCCTGTGTTTGGGGAGAGGCTGTTATTTAGTTCAATTACTGGTTACACTGTCCAAATTAACTTCTAGGGTCAAATTGTAAATATTGAAAATAACCATAATTCTGCTTCCCAGAGCAGTCCAGAGCTTACAAAGGATCCAACCTTCAGCTGATATGTTTAGGAGATCTCGGCTGAAGTCAGTCGAGATGTGCTGATTTATACCAAGGGAGCTTAGCAGCTCATTAATTTTGCAAATCAAGCGTTTGGACATTGGGAAATGCCTTTAGGAAATGTAACCAGGTTTCTGGTGCACCTTAATTGCCTATGTTCATTATGTTGATTGGTGAACAGAGATGCCACTGGAGTAAAGGCTGAGGCTTTACACAGTTTAACAAATGAGTTCTTCTGAAGTCTGTTCTATATGGAAAATTGATCAGGATAATTATACCACCGTTATCATTTTACCAGTTCAACTCCCACTCACGTCCCTTTCTACAGCTGCTTTCTACAGTTTAATGTCTTTGCTTTGCTTTGCTTCAACACAATGCAAGATAAAACAAAAAACTGAGCTGCATACAAGTGCTCATGTGAGGAGTTGTACTTGTGGGAGTATAATTATCCTAGTAGAGTTAAGTTGATGATTTTTCCTTTGCAAGCAGTCTAAATCCGTGTGCCTACGCCCGTATAAATCCTTGAATTCCATTGAAATTTGCACCAGAGGTGCTGAGATTTCTTCTGGCTTCATGGTGATAAGAACAGGCGTTCCTAGGACCAAGCACCCTATTTATCCACTATTGATTGTAGGGAGGCTGTTTTGGAGCTAACTTAAATCACCAAGTACTAATGTGTGACTTTATAAGGAACACGACTACTTGGGAAGTGCCTCAGCTCCATCTGGAAGTCAGCAGCCTTCCACAGAACAGATTAGGACATGTTTGAGGAAAAGTGGGATCTGCACTGAAACTTCATGTAGGGACACATGCCAGATAAAGGAAATATCGACAAGGCAGCAGGGCTGGAGCTCTTCTGCAAATGAGAGCACTGGCAGGCAGCTTAAAATGATTACAAAGGGCCAAATACTGACACTATTAAACCAAACAGTGCCTAAATACAGAACAAACTCATGGAAATTTAAGTGTGTCAAGTGTCTGCACCCACATCTGCACTATGGCACTGTGAAAAAAAGAAGCAAGAAGCTGAAAATCTTGGCAAGGTCAGCCTATGATTTAATAGCTTTCTGAGCATCACAAAATAATGTTCCCAGGACTAACCTAAAATCAAATTTGGCTCATATAATCCCCGAATCCTGTCATCTAACAACTAGCATGTGCTTTTCATCAAGAAATCAAATGTTGAGAATTCATCTAGTCTGTGTATAATAAAAGACCTCATCATTTTACCTCTCAACAGGATGTTGGTCTTCAGAAGACAGGAGTCTGAGATAACTGTGAAGTGTCACAGCCACTGTGGTTGAGAGGAGCTCTGGAGATCATCTAGTTCTGCTACAGCAGCTCTCTCAGCACTGAATCCTGTTGGCTTTTGAATGTCTCCAATTATAGGGGCTTCATATCCTGCCTGGGCAACCTGCTCCACTGTTCGACCAGCAAAGAAGGAGGGTGCCAACCTGGCTATCCTCAATGGATGGCTTTTGGATGGCAAAGGCCAAAGCCATTCAGCAAAAGCGTCACAGGCTTTTTCCTTCCTGACCACTGAGTATCTTGTCCAGTGTGAGAGACCAAAAAAGCCTGTCCACATTGGCCTATCCACAAAAGGGCACCATTCTATATGCATAAGACAGTAGTTTATCTCTCTCTGCTAGGTCCAGGGTCTCCTCTGGTCACCTCTTGGCAGAGTTGAGAAAGCTTTGAACGTGCATCTGGATCAGAAGCAAGGAGTTTAACCCAGGCTTTGGCCAGAGGAAGTGTCCAGTCCAGGTTGTAAGCAGAAACGTAGTGCCAAGACCTGGGGTGGGTTAGCCCATAAGGCATAGAAGGGCTGAGTCTCTCCAAGAGAAGACGGCTGCTCGATAGAGCATTAGCGATGTCAGCATGTGTGTTGGATTTAAACAGCTGAAGAGATATTTAGGCATCAAAATCCATTTGTGGATGTAACTGATGCCCCTCACTCAAATAGCCATAACAAACCTGAAACGAGAGATTCTTTCTGCTGCTGAAGCTATGCACAAACAGTAATAAATATTTCAAATGAAATTGTAATGTGAAAATCATATTTTTATAGATTTTTTTTTCTTCCAGTCTAAAATGGAAAATCCGGTATTGTATGGCATTATAATCTATGATATTGCAGTGATATTACACAACTCCTCCACCTGGCAGGCAAACTGGGGCTCATTGGCCATATGGACAACAGATAAGGGCAACTTCACTGCCATCACATTCCTTGGTGCTTCCTTTAGAGACTCACTTTTCTTTTAATTCATTGTTTGGATGAATTTACTGGTTTTTCAAACATTCTGGAGGGAAAGACCATGTCGTCATTCCTGCATGTGCTGCTGCCACTGTTAGGGCTAATAAACCCATAAAGACCCTACCCCAGCACTGATCCATAGGGGCAATGTTCCAAACCCAGTCTGAAGCAGACCCTGGCTGGAAGAGCTGCAACCCAAGTGAATTAAAGGAGCAGAGTTATCAGAAAGTGAAAACTGAGTCTCTTAATGGAAAGTGTCAGCACATTTAGGCATTGCTGCCTCCAGTTATTGTTGGTTTCTACCTTAAACCTGTTCACCTGGGTTGCATTTATTTCCAGGCCACTTTTTCTAGTGAATTTTCTTTAGCTGCTTGCCAAGAGGGAAACACTTACCTGCACTACATGAATTTTTTCCCCCAATGAGCTATGTCTCTAAACCACTCTGCTGCAACTTGCAGTCTGCTACACCAAGCATCTAAGTGTGCATTGAATTATTTTTAAGGCAATTTCCTTGTTGCATGGAGTCTCATTTCCCACCACACATTTAACATCTCTATAGTTTGTTCTAAAGCCTGAATTCTTCTGAGCTGGGACTAACAACCTGCAATTGCCTCCACTGTTTCCCTCATCCCAACATAACTTTAATATTCATCTGTCCATGTGCACTAAAACATCCTTAGTGGGCTGCTGATTTCTTATAACAGTTTTCCTGGAGTTGTGTGGTAGACATTGACATAACTTCTTAGGTCTCTTGAATGGGCGGTTGGGCCACGTCCCCACCAGCCCTCTTCTTTGGGTTAGATACACAGCATCAGTGTGTCCCAAGTGGTCCCACAAGGGGAACTGGGATAGTATTTGGCTCAGCCAAGACAACTGCTCCATTTGCTTTGAGCAACAGTGAGTTACATACATTATCCAACCTAAATCCCAGTATGCATTGCACAGGTAGTCTGGGTAACTTGTAAAGCCTCTTAATTCAGCCTGTAAAGGTGTCAGGAATCTGTACAGGAATAGAAACTGCAACATAGCTCACTGTAAGGCAGAAGTCTGATTTTCTGAGCATAATGATCACGGAGTGAAGAAAAGCCCTGCCTTTATTCCATTGAAGAAATCTGATCAAGCAGTATATTTGAAGACATCCTGAGCTACTCACAGATGTTGAAAGAATAAAAAGTAGAGACCAAAACTGTGGAATAAATCATTTGCCCAATTCTGCTGGCAATATGACACCAGATTCCTTGGAAGTTCTGGGATGTTTCCAGACAGGAAAAACTAGTTCATTTTATTTGAGATTCCAGCCTTGGTTTGTGCTGACAGCACTTCACAGGAGAAGCAAAGCATTCAACCATCCTCCCAGCCACAACTGCTGCTGTGGCGTTTGAAACTTGCTCTTTGTTTTGTGCACTTTAGTTCTCTTCAGGATGTTAGAAATCTGCCTGCGTGCTACAGGGACACTGTGAGAGAAGGTGAGTTTCATCTTGTTTGCAGAGACAACTGGGATGGATCTGCCCACACAAGATTCAGTGACAGGAAGGTTTTCATTACAGCTAATAGGGATGAACCATGTGAACTCCATGAAGTGATCAAACATCCTGCTGACAGAGTTTGCATAGGTCCTTGTCCTAAGCTGATGAAGGTTTGAAGGTAATGGGATGTGACTGCAGGATGTTTATTGCTTGTTCTGTCATTGCAGTTGAGAGTTAATGTAAAGTTTGGGATTTTTCCTAATTTTACTTGTTTAGTAAAACAGTAGGTTTTCTCTAACTGAATTTTGAGGTAACACTTCCTAGGCTGTGCCTACTAGTGCAGTCTGTGCCGTCTCAGTTCACCATCCCCTACACGTTTGGTCTGGATCAAGCACAAGCATTGATCACATTCCTGCTGGATTAATCAGACTGTGTGACAGTGCATTAACACCATCTTTCTGCTGGCTGCTGGGATGGGCAATACCAGATCAGGCAAAAAGTCTGCTAAGACAAGGTTCCCTTGTGAACAATCTCCAGTAAATCTGAACTAGCAAAGTGCTTGTGCCAGCTCAGTGCTTCATGTGAACTGTTAGTAAGCATTTTGATACTAAGGCAGAAGATTTACTATCTCTTGGATACTGTTGGAATGAGCTAATCTCCTCCTGGCATAACAAACTGTTACTTTGCTTAGCTATGGATGGGTTTTAGAGCAACCTGACGGCTTGATCTCATTTGTGCCGGGAGGAAGGATAAGGAGGGAAAGGCCTGGAATGAGGACAGAAGAGAGTAAGCATATAGGATCACAGGACCGCTGAGGTTGGAAGGATCTCTGCACACCAGCTACTCCAACTCCACCACCTAAAGGAGGGTCAGCTAGGACAGATTCCTGAGACTTGTTGGGCTGAAAGCACAGGAAGAGCTAATTTGGACAGAAGATGTTCTGAAAGGCCCTTCTGGGCCACTGCTCCATTCCAAAGCCACTCTGACCTCCTTGTACGAGGGGTACTTGCAACTCACGTTTATTTTGCTTGGCATTAAGCACTCCTGCACTTGGAATTCAGGTGATCATCTAGACAAAGGAATTTTTAGATGGAAACAGCAAAATGTGTGCTGATGATTCTCCATAGCAGCAGCCCTAAGAGGAATCTTATGAGCCATGGACTGAGAGCTGATCACAAGCAGACCAGCAGGATGGCAGCAAGGAAAAGGGAAGGTCTAATAATTCACAACATGAATGGAGTAGACCAAGGTCCATCAAAATAACTACCTTGAGGACTGCAGCTCATCAAGTGCAATGGATAGATACACTTCTTTAAGTTAACTTCTTTAAGTTATTGGTACACCACTGGTAGCAACACCATATTCGAGCAAGTGCCTCTGGTGCTGATGATTTACATTAATCACTGCACATTTCCCTCGTATTTTAAAGGCACACCAGGTGAATATGCTCCCAAGATCAACAATTTCCTTGTTGCTCCTTCCCACAGCATTTGATCAGAGGGCAGTTGGAAAGGAGAAGATTGAAACTAGGTTGGACTCATCTCTTTGTATGTGGTAAGTTCGAGAGTGACAGTTTTAGAGTTTCCCCACAGCAGGATAGAGTCTGAAGTACAAAACTGGCTTGAATTAAAAGGTGAGGTACAAAGCTGCTCATTGCTCAAGGTAGGAATTTCCCTTTCCAACTTGCTAAGCCTTGGAGACAAACTCTGTCTTTACAGCTGTGTTATTTCATGGCAGACATCCTCCCCGTCCCGTGTGCAGCAGGGGAACATCCTCAACCTCACCAGAAGATAAAATACCACTCACTAATTGCATCTTTTTCTTGGCACCACGTCTGTGGTCCTTCCAGCTGGGCTGAACCCACAGGAGCTTCCCTCACAGCTGGCCAAAATTTCCACTTTCTTTCATCTTTCAACATTTTGTTCATGTTCTTCTTTGGAATAAGAGCAAATGCTGCCCTGGTACTATCTCATCATTTTTGTATATAGCACTAGCAGAACGACTCTGAGACAAAACTAAAGTGGTTTTGTCCTCACCACTGTCACATCAGAACAGCTGTATCAGAGGAGACTTGCCACTTGTTAAAGATGAATCAAGCTCCCAGATACCATCGCTGAGCTAAAACATCTCACCCATGCCACAGCTTGGTTTAGCCTCTTTTATCAGTGGGGTTTGTTGCATTCTGAGGTGGCCCTGCCATCGAATTTCACCATTTTAGGTGGTTTTGTTCAAATTGAAGCAATTTTTACAGACTCTCAAGTGGGTTTCAGCCTTCTTCATGATAATCTGAGCATTTGTTACTCATGCCAAAGTGATAGAGCAAGGTTAAAAATGATGATGGTCAGTTTTGTCCACATAAATGTGTAAAACTCTTTACTTTCACCTGGTGGAGCTTCTAACTGCGCATATACTATGATTTTCAACCAAGACACTGGGAGATACACACAAGACAAGCAGAGGGTTCCTGCTTGTCTTGACGTGCTGCTGCCTAAAGATGGACAGTTTTAAACCCTGTTTTTAGACAGGACCAGACTCAATTCAATAGACCTGGGCTGGAAAATCTGCAAGCTAGCTGAAAGTTTGTGTGTTTGTTCACCTGCAGAGTAGACATCTGCAGGCAGCACAGCTCAACATGGCACTTAAATGGACTTTCGATAGAGCTGTTGCAGCAAAAGCACCACAAGCAATAGGTGTAGCATCCTGACTATACAGTGGGAAGAAAGGAGTCAGAAATTAAACATCTAAAGCACCTCATATCAGTATTGTCTGGTATCTCCTGCGCATCCTTGCTCCTGTGCCAGATTGACAAAAGACTGGCTCATCAAACTGGCTTTTCAAGCTGGGAAAACCCATTATATCCCTCTGTCATTGGTGTTGAATCCAACTTCTGGTCTGCTGCCAAAATCTGATCAGAGAATTTTGTAGAAGATCATTTAAACAATATTTTAGCAGAGCAGTTCTCAATCCCATGCTTTCATATCTGCGGGAGGCTGATGATGCAGATCTGCAAAACTCTGATTCTGTGACTTATTTCACTACTTGTGTTTAGAGTCACAGATTAACACTGTGATACTGCTGTACTCATTTAAGTATTTTATTGCCATTAGTGCTTTCACTCTTTCTCCAAGAGCAAATCCCTCCAAGGTTTTGTTTGCCCCACAATATTTTTGTTTCTCTTCTCTGAGTTTATCAGATCATTCCAGTATGGAGAAGCTTTGTCCTCGACATTTTGTGTTTTGGCCTTCACTATGAAAAGCTTGAAAAAGATTCATTTTCCCAGAAAAAAGAAATAAAAATCCACAAACTGGAACAATTCAGCCATACAGCAAACTAACAGCCATCAGGTTTGCCAGGCGTGATTTGGGTTTTTAGCATCCCTGCTGTTTATTCCTTATTGATGTTTGAGGCTGCATTCTGGTATCATGCTCTGTTTTCCGCAATCAGTGCTGCAGACAATAACCTCAGGCAGGGTGGTATTGTGACGATACCACACTGGAGAGTATTTCTACCATTGCATAAGGTTGTGAACTTCGGAGACAGCTTTGTATTCTCTATAAAGGATGCCTCAGCAATCTGGACATCTCAAAAAGAAGGGGGCTAATTGCATCCACACTGCCTGGAGACAACCACACACATGCTTATTTTCCAGCAGATTGCCCAGCAGTGGTACTTTAAAGATACTTATTACACTGGTAGTTATTTACTGTCAAGAGGATATTTAAAAACAGGAATGGCTATATGCAATAAATATTTGTTATATGCTTGGAAAGAAGGAGGTTGATGTATTTTTATCACATAAAGTCAATGAAGTATTTACAAGATCATCAGTAACCAGTGATAAAACATTATGCTACGTCTGCTGTGCAAGAACGTTTTCAGATCAGCAGTCTTGGGTAGCTTGTACCAACAGCCCTAAGAGAGCTGCTGGACATCTCTGCCTTACAGATGTTCGCTTTTGATCCCTCCAGGAATTCAAGGCAAAAATCTAGGAAATGGAAGTGGTCATTTTACCAAGAGGGCAGGGAGGATACCTGAGGAAACTGCAAATGTTAGTCCTGGGAAGATACTGGGAAAGTCAAAATCAGCTCCAGCTGCTAATGAAAGCAGAGTTAGCAATATGGTGAATATCAATCACTAGGATTTTATAGAAAAATTGACCAATTCAAATAAACCTGATTTCCTCGTTTTCTCACATTGCAGATGTGGCTGCTGCTGACATAATGCATGGAGTGGAGTGTGCCAAAGTGTCTACAACTGCAACCCAAGGGAGCAATGGAGCCAGTGTAGTCAAAGCTAAGCTAATTTGAGTTAAGCAAACAAAGAATTATCATAGAATAGAATCATAGAATAGTTAAGGTTGGAAAAGACCTTAAGATCATCTAGCTCCAACCCCCCTGCCATGGGCAGGAACACCTCACGCTAAACCATGTCACCCAAGGCTCTGTCCAACCTGGACTTGAACACTGTTGGGGATAGAGCATTCACAACTTCCCTGGGTAACCCATTCCAGTGCCTAATTTATCCATTATCTCCAAAATGGTCTTTGAATCTATCAAAGTATAGACTGTGTATTGGGTTTGTATGTAAAGTTTTGGTAGCGGGGGCTCAAGGGTAGCATCTGTGAGAAGATGCCAGAAGCTGCTCCTATATCCAACCGAGCCAATGCCAGCTGGCTCTGAGATGGACCTACCACTGACTGAAGCTGATCCCATTGGTAATGGTGCTAGTGCCTTTGGAATAACATATTCAAGCGGGGGGTGTGGGGTGTGTGTGTGTGGGGGGGGGTGTGTGTGGGGTGTATGTGTGTGCAAACTGTGCAATTGCAGCCAGAGAGAGTGAAAATACATAAGTGAAGCAGCCCTGCAGACACCAGAGTCAGTGCAGAAGGAGGGCAGGAGGTGTTCCAGGTACCAGAGCAGAGATTCCCCCGCAGCCCGTGATACAGACCATGGTGAGGCAGGCTGTGCCCCTGCAACCCATGGAGGACCCCATGCCAGAGCAGGGGGATGCCTGGAAGAAGCTGTGAACCTGAAGGAAGCCTGCGCTGGAGCAGGCTCGTGGCAGGGGACCTGCAGTGGAGCACTGTTCTCCTGAAGTGACCCACGCTGAAGCAGTTCATGAGTTGCAGCCTATAGCCATATTATATATATATATATATATGTCTGTTGTGGACTGTCTTCCATGGGAGAGACCCTAAGCTGAAGCAGAGGAAGAGTGTCAGGAGTCCTCCCCTGAGGAGGAAGGGGCAGCAGAGACACCACGTGGTGCACTGACCACAACCCCTATTCCCTGTTCCCTTGCACCACTGGTGGGGAGGAGATAGAAAAGTCAGGCATAAAGTTAAGCCCAGGAAGAAAGGAGGGGTGGGAGGAAGATGTTTTAAGATGTGAATTGGTAGTGAAGCTCAGCTTGGAAGACTTTGGAGTTCGTCCTCAAGCTGAGTGCAGGCAGACCTGGAGAAGACCTGGGGGAGACCTGAGCAGGGTCTATGCAGGAGGAACCACTCTGCAAGATACAGCAGAGGAGATGTGTTGCTTCTAACAGTCCTGCTCAGATCTTCTGGCACTAAGAATAAGCCCCTTCAGCCTCATCTCTGGAGCTCCAGGCAGTGGAGAAAGCCTCAAGTTCCCTTGAAATACAAAACTGTTGTGTGATCACAGCATCTGAAGCACAGGGACAGCCCTTACCCAGTTAATCTAACAGGGACACTAGTGGGGATTTGTCTGGGAACATTTTGGCTTAACATTGTCAACATTTATGCTGGCCAAAAATAGCTTCCCTTGCATCTCAGCAGGGCAATGCTGAGTTTGTGCTGTCAGCCCTGCAGTTGAGGATCCTCTATGAACTATCTGGTACATTTTGTGTAAGGGAGGGAAAAGACCGTCACTGTTCACAGTGTGTGACAAGACCCATGGCTTTCTAATGCTCAGTGCCAGGAGTGTAACTAGTCTGCAGTCACAGTGCTAGACACAGCTCATCCATCCTCTGCTCTTGCTGAAGCTGGTGAGCACCCATAGCATGAGTTACCTGTACTTTTATTATACAAACAAAATAGTTTGTGCTGAGTACCAACTCCTGCCAGCCCCATGAATGACAGGATCTCACAGCTCTCACTTTACTCTCCAAACTGATGTGCTGCCATTCAAAAAGTGCTTCCTGAACACAGGAGAACCAGAGAGTCCACAGGCACACACAGCCCCATAAGCCTGAGCATCATGACCTGTCAGACTGGCACCTGCTCTTCATCTTCATAGTTACATCACACAGCAAATATTTCTGGCCATTGTGGCTCTGAGATTTTATGGCCTTCAAGAAACTTCAATGAATCTGGAGACATTTGCATCAGACTGGATGAAGACAAAATTTCTGAAGGGTTTAAGTTAACTCTTTATCAATAGAAATGGGGTGGATAGACTAAATCTTAAGGAACTTACTTGGTGGGTCTGGTTCTCTATATTCAATCTGCTTTGCAGTATTGCAAATAACAATTCAGCTCCTTGAATACACGGGAATATGCCAACAAGCGGCATAAGAATATCAGAGTAGATTAGAATCAAAATAAGTAAACATCAGAATGAGTTAAAATCCAAGCGAGTTATTGCTAATGGCTTTCAAGCTTCAGTTCAGTTTTTCTTTAAAAGCAACTATAAATGCAGAAGCTTTACAGGAAGCTAAGTGAATATGAAACTAATCCCCTGAGATTGGCTTCAAATTTCAGCTCTATCAATCTCTCTTTTTGTGTGAAATAAAGGAAAAGGAGTAAGAAACAGTGGATACACAATGTGTGATTTTTTGTCCCCGTGAACACAGACATACTAGAGGTAGATGCAACTTGATAGAGCTTTGTTTAATATCAAGCTATTCAGTAAACAGACTGAGGTATTTAAGATCGGGGAAGGGGTCCGATTTTTGTTTCATTTTAGCAGTAAAATACTTCGAGATTTAATGTGGTTTTTCCTTTGGCTGGCTCATGACTTGTTACGTAAAATCTTTATGACCTTATCATCCAGTCTTTCAATACACTGTATGAAAGTATTTCTTCTCTAAGACACTCATATGGAGAATATGGACCCCAGAATAACAGAAATACATCTCTGGTTGAATTTTCAGGGAAGCAGCTGCTTCCATGAGGTTTTGACACAAAATAACCATAATTGACTGATCTAAGGACTTCTTCACACTTCAGAATAATGATTTTGTGGTAACTGGTAATCCTAATTGTCCTACTGGTCAGAAAGACCAGACAGTCTGGCTGATGAGATTTAGACTCTTAGATAGTAGCTTTTAATAGGTATTTATGAATAAATATCTAAACTTGGATGTTAAAGAATCCCTCAAATGTAGATGTGAAGTAGTTTATAAATGAAAGTACTTTTGAAATGTTATTCTTGATACCTACTAGATATGGAACTAATCCAAGCCATAGCATACTACTGCTACAAAGAAGACATGAGAAAAAATGCAACTAAACCAGACCAAAAGGAGTTAAGAACAGTCTGGGCTACACTATGCTAAAACATGCATGTTTCGATAATGACTGTGCTGAACTACACATAGATCTGACTCTGTCTTTCATCCTCCTTTGCACACACATAAAATACAGTGCATGTAGGAAAATAAGATGGTATTACTCCTCAGGAAACAATTAGGACTTTGCAAGTAACGGAGTTTAGATTTCAGTTTCAAACTGAAGCATTTTATGTTTTATTGCACTCTAAAACTACGCAAAATGTATTTTCTGCGTTATTTTTTGTGTCTTAAAACAACAAAGCTCTTCAAATAAAAAATCACTAAAATGTTTCACCCAGAGCACATCGTTTTGGCTTGACTGATGTGATTTCCTTCCCTTCACTGAGAATTCCCACGTAGCTAAACTTCCAACTGAACTGCATGGCAGTGAGAAGTCAGAAATGCTCTGAGTTTCTTCTTTTGACAGGAATTCACCACTAGCCCAGCGCATCCTGAAAGTGGGTGTTCGGCTTAATAAAACCCAGATACAATTGTTACCCTAAATCTCCAGCAGGAGTTCTAGGCCCTAGTTTTCTTGTTCCTCTACTACCTGCTTCAAGGAGGGAAGTAGAGTTTCTGTAGAGCCAGTAGCTGAAGTTTATTTTTAAAGTAATTATAGGACACATATCCTTAAAACTGTCTAGCAAAATATGCCTGCTCGCAGTTAGTCTGATTTCTCCAAGGGCTTTAGACTTCAGAATAAATCTAAGAATCACTATCAAAAGCAGCTCAGATTTTTTTTAGATCTTGGCTTAACAGAACTGCATTTTTCTTTGAATTCTCTAGCTCTAGGTTTATATTTGGCTTGTCATGTTGGGTAACATCAGTTGCAGTAGCTTATTATTGAATGTAACACAATTTGACTGAAGCAATGTGATGTGATAGGTCACAGTCTGATGTTGCATCTCAGTTATTAAAAATGGTTTGTAAGGCTGCAGCAAAGGGAAGCCCGGTTTGAAAACAAGGAATGATGTCTGGAATTAGCCTGTCCTGGTTTTATTTTTAACCCCCATAGCATAATACAGATTCAAGTCAGGTTTGCCTTCTATTAAACACTGCAAGCCCAACAGGAGGACATGACATGTTTCAACGTAGTCGGGGCTGAAGGCACTAAATCAGGGTAGTAACACATCCAAAATTCAGCATGTTTCTGGCTCCTGTCTGAGCTTGGCTGCTTAGTTTTATCTCTTGGCACCAGTAGTGGGCATTTCACAAACTAATCTTTGCCTGCATTATTCCATTCTTCCACATCCCCTTATCTAGGGATAGGAGTATAACAAGCAGAAGGTCCACAAGCACTTCTCCTCTCTTTTAGGGAAGGGGCTGTTTGTCAGCCCTGCTTTGAACAGGGAGGGGGAGATGAATGGCTTAGGTGAGCTATTTGCTCATTCTATAGGGCAGGCTTCTTGTCCCTTTCCCTGGAGTTGTTTCTCAGCCCTCAACACATGCCCGATGCTCTTGACCAGAAAGGTGTCCTCAGTGGTAAGAGATTAATTCAAGATAACATTCCTGTATTTAACTGCACCTCCTATCTTATATTTTTCAATTGTAACTTCCAGCTTTAAGATCATGTCTCTGAGGAAGCAGGGATTTCCCATAGCACTCAAAAGGCTCTACCTTTTGCGTAGGTTTCCTAGGATGACTCACAAGGGAACCAGGATTCCTGCATAATTAAGAGAATTGGTGCTTTTCTGCTCACATAAAGGAGCTCTAGGTGTCCTTTCTTAGGCAGGTGACATTCACTTCTCAATCCTGCACCTCTGGCTTTGTTTAAATGTATTTGTGCAGCAGCACTGTATGTGCACTTTGATTTTGCTGTCTTTTTGACTTCCTGAGCTGTTTAATTGGGGATTGGTTATCAGAGGCTGAGACACACAGTAACCAGGGGCTCTCCTTGAGCTGGGAATTACATATAAATATATGCATTTATACGCACTCAACCAAATCCAGTTCTTGCTGCCACTGCACCACCACTGACCTTAATAAAGTCCAAGTTCTAAAAGAAAGTTAAACTTCTCCTTCTCAGTCATACTAAAAATCAAATCATGAGTGGAATGCTCTACACAAGAGGTGGGAGATTTGACAGCTGGGAAACTTATTCAAGGAGTAAAGGAAATTTTCAGCGTGGACAACCGTGTCCCTAGGTCAGTGGTGTAATCAGGCAATCGGTAGCAGTGCTCACAACTACTCACAAATGTTTACTTCAACACCAAATGCACTGTTTGCTTGGTGAGTATCAACTATCATTCTGAGTGTGATTTCTCTGGGTTTGATCAAGTTTGCTGATTTTTAGGTAAGGGAATGTTTCAAAGTATTGTTTGGGCACAGTTAAATGAAATTCTGGATTCACTTTAAGAGCACATCCAAATGGACTCAACGATTTTCTATAAATGCCTTTTGACTGATTTCTTTTCTTTTCTTTTTTTTTTTTTGAACAAATGGAAAAAAATAAACCCAAAGGATATCCTCAAACTGTTGCCCAGATTGTCTGCATGTCATCCCCGGGGCTGCATTCAGTCCTCTGGGCTTACAAATGTAGAGATACAAGCCCCAGCTTTTCGAAAGCATTTAGACAGCTCATTCCCTTCAATTTCTGTGGAATTTAAATGTTTAAATATCTTTGAGGATCACCCTTAGGCATCTCTGAATGGCAGAACTCCTCTCAAAACAGGTATTGTAGAAAGAGAAGGGATGCTCTTGTGAAGACAGATTTCAAAGATGGGGAGCATTATGTTTTGAAGGAGACAAATAAGAAGGTGGGGATTAGGTGAGGTGATGGCACATGATCTAGGGGAATGCAGCAATTTTCCAATTCATTGTTTTAATATTTGGAACACCAAAGAATATTCTATGAGATTGAATTGCATTAAGTTCAAAAATAGTGAAAAAAATGCAATAAACGGTCACTCTGGGGGATTCAATGTCACAATTTAGCCTTGAGGTCAGAATTTTAGCAGAATCTACAGTGCAAAAAGTAGAAAAATATTTAAATATCTAGCATTTTCTTTTGAACTAAGTGAACACTGCCACTGTGTCAGCAGAAACATTGAGACAACATCCACATCACTACTGACATTAGTGAGCGCTAACTGAGGCACCAGGGCAGGAACACATCCTCCCTCAAAAAAATCCATCCATCCCCAAAAAAGCAAGAGAGAAAGCCCACTGAAGCCCAGTGGGGTCAACCTGACCTTCCCATCAGCCACAGTTGGCAATGCTGAAAGCAAATGCAGTCAGAGGGCAAGATGCAGTTCTCTAACAGGATATTGCTAACCAAAGAGATGTATTTGTCAACCACTGTATTAAAAAAATAAATGAGAAAAAATGTTCTGAGTATGAACATGCAGACGCAGTTTCCCTTTAAAGGCAGGGGTTTTGGAAGAATGCCTTCCATATGGAAAGAAGCAAGAGCAAAGAGCATGAGTCAGCATATTCAGCAGCTTTCCAAAAAGAGCTGATTTATCCTGAAACCTGCCTCATTTTCATTTTAATTTGACCCTACCCAGGCACCCAGATCAACATTCCTCTTGGCCTGGAAGCTCATTTTTCCCCTGTGACCATCCACACACCTTAGGGACAGTCCTGCATTTTCTAGCTGT
Organism: Forpus xanthops; assembly: GCA_032466535.1. Classification (NCBI taxonomy): domain Eukaryota; kingdom Metazoa; phylum Chordata; class Aves; order Psittaciformes; family Psittacidae; genus Forpus; species Forpus xanthops. The sequence goes on along the minus strand of JASSUY010014500.1, from coordinate 31,309 downwards.
AACTGAGGCTCTGCAGTAGATGGACATGCAGGAATTACTCCTGGACATTGCTGCTTGAGCGTGGCTGTAACAGGGGTTTTGTGAAGAGTGACAGCAAGGGTGTCTGTCAGCTGGTGGGAATATCCCTGTTGATGTTAATAGACTCTAGATTCACCTCATCTAACATCGTTGCCTAAGATGCTCATCTCCAGCTTAAATCCAAAGGGAGAGAAAACCTTCCTGGAGAAGGCTCAACCCCCACCTCCATACAAGGTGTGTTCTCCTTTAAGGGTGCCCAAGTCTCTCTGCTGACCATAGAGGCAGCCAGTGTTGACTTCTAAAGCAAGAGGAGATGTATCCTACCATGACACTATGCGTGCCCTGCTAGGGGTCTTGAGGACTGTGTTGTGTGCTTTGTACGGCTGAACATGTATGTGTGAATAACAGCAAAAGAAATAATCCTGTGGCTCAGAGGAGACTCAAGCTCACCAAGTTTCAGCAAGATGCATCCAGCTGCTATGAGAACCACAGTGCTGCTGACTGACACAGGTATTTTCAATGGCAGTTTTGTGATACCAGAATGGGGTTTCATATGGCATGTCCTGCTATGCTGGTCTTTGGAAATAATTGACTGCTGCATTGCAATCAGGAAATCGTGTCATTTAGACATATCCTAAAAATGTGTAAAAGAAATGCTGTGTCCCAAATTCAGCTGCTACAGTGTGTTAGTACGTTTGCTACACTCATTTTTCACAAGTAATAATGAGTGACAAAAATAACTGACCTACTTATAACTCCACAAATACCTGTACCTCACATTTGGAGGCAGTGAAATCAGCATGGAGACATTTAGAACAAGTCTATTCTTGAATACCCTTTTTTAACTCTCTTTAAATTATTCCAATTTGGGCAGATTTTAATGTAATTTTTTTTTTCGTACACCTTGCAACTCCCTGGAGCTGTTTTTGTAGTTCCAGGCACGTCTCTACCAGATAAAAATCCCTGGTGATAGTTAATACTGAAAGATTTGAGCTCCTCCATTCTTGCTGTCTTACCTTGCTCAGTGAAGCCCAATGCACCCGTGCTATGCATCAAACAAAGCCTCAAACCCATTTTATTAAAGGCAGATTTCCCTCACCCCCAGGTTTCTCCTAATGGTGGGAAAGTGGCTTTTGAATCCCACTGGTGCTGAGCTACTGCTCTGTTTTGAAGACTGTCAGGGCTGAATTGTTGCTGGCCTTCTCCAGGGCATTGGTTATCGCTCTGCAGATGGTGGGAAGTAAGTGCAAAACCTGCATGAGGCTGAAGATCAGATAATGTCTCTCTACATGGGTACAACCCCAACAGGTAAGGGATCTGTTTGGTCAGTGCAGGACCCATCAAGCAGAGCAAAGACCAAACTGTGATGCCCAGATTCACTCCTCACCAGTTGCCCCACCTCCTCTGCCCTCCATCACAGGATCCTTTTAAATTTTCAGCTTTTCTTGGTCTCATTTCTATTTTCCATCAGAAAAGCAAACATGGATTTTAATTTGGCTTATTTTAAGACAGCTTCTTCTCCTGCTTGGTTCTTATGTGGTGGATACAATGACAAGACCATCTATTGCTAAAGTTATTTTAGGCTTTTTAACAGAATTATCCCAAGCCGGCAGATTGCTGCAGACAGAGCTGAAATGCTTTAACTTTGTTATTGTTTTCTCACAGAGATGAGTCCCAGCTCCCACATTAATTATCACTGCCAGGTCCTTCCAGTCTCCATCCTGCTTAAAATTCCTACACAGCTGCGAAGCAACTGTAATAAAATGCATCTGGACAAGTGGTAGATATGAGGACGATCTCCCTCAACCCCCCCTGAGATTTGCTGCTTCCAAACCTGCCTGATAGCCCTAGCCTGATAGCCTCATCACTTTAAAAATGCTTCCCTACAGGTCTGAATCTCTGTGGAATGGCAAAATATTCCTGGTCTTGCATGTGAGTCCATTCCGCATGGCATGATTTGATCCACTTTGAAATAATTATTCCTTCAGGACAGATCTGACCAAATCAAACTCCCTCTGGATGTTTCTATCATCAGTGTGATGGGACTGACTTGTTGCATTTCTCCATACCTGTTTCTAAAGATCAGTTCTTCCTGGGGGAGGTTTTGGGGACACAAAACTGAGTCCACCAGAGCTGAATGCACTAGCTAAGGTCTTAGTAAGGATGGATAAACCCACTCCTCTGATATGATAAAACACTGATACCACTAAACCATGTATATTGTCACTTCCAATACCATTCAAGGTCAGCTGTAAAAGCAAAAAGTATCATCAATACTACTGCTGAAGGAAAGTCAGTGAGTGAGTGAGGCTCTTCTTTTTCTGTTTTGATCAAATTAAGCATTACAGGAGTTATTTGCAGCAATTTGCAGTGGTTCTTCTGAAAAACAAAAGACAAGTTCTCCAACTCTGCCTTCCCATTCTTTGTCTAAAATCTGCTGCAATTGGGGCTTTTCTTCACCTGACAAAAGCAAGAATTGCCCCATCCATACGTTCCTTCCTCAACATCTTTTTGACAAAGTCTTCTGTTCCCTGCCAAGCTCTGTTTGAAATAGCAGGACACTGATGCTTGAGCCATAATCAAATTTTAAATGGATATTGAATAAGTCTAGCACTGAAGGCAGATCCTTCAAAACTCACGTAGCATGTATCAGAGATTTAAGAGCAAGGGGTTTTAATACAATTGTGGACAGCTCTGCTCTTGAGTCCCTCTTTTCACCAGAGCTCAGCACTTGCTACTCCAGGTGAAATAAATGCCAGGTCCTGTGTTCAGACAACATTATTGCTGTGTGAACTGAATTTAAATTCATTGTTTAAATGCTGAAAGGCAAACATCTTTTTAGAAGGTGCATTTTTAAATCACTTCCTGGCAGGTTCCAAATAGATGTTATATTGGAGTCTATGCTGTTAATATTCCTTCCCATATCCCCTTAGCATTGGCTTTTGAGTCTCGAAATGTGCTTCTCAGCCATTTTGCCTTGAAATGCTGCCTATCTATCAACCTTCTCCAGGAAATACTTCACCCCAGCACCTCATTTTGGGAGCTGATAGAAGTGCATGTTCACCTGAGGTTTTGGGAAATGCGATGAGGTGAGTTAGTATGAGGTAACTTGTAAAATGGTTAAAAATATATATATATTATTTATCATTTGTTGTTAATAATTTTTTTGCGGAATAGATGCAAGAATTTTGCAGAAGCTGGATGCACCTTCTTAGAAGCAATAGGCAAATTAATTCAATGCCACAGGACACAAAGCTCAGTCTCTTGTATTTTGGATGAACAGAGGTTGGGTATTTTGCATTACATATTTATAGGACAAATACCTTGCAGAAAGTATGCAAAAAAATATTTGGCATCTAAAAGCATCCAAGCCTCATTCTTTCTCAGCACCTCTGAGGTAGACCTGGCCTGGGACAGGATGGGATGTGATGGGAAAGATCCTGGCATGGAGCAGGTTAGGAGCTTCTTCCAGGACTGTTTCTTAGTAGGATCCAGGAGTGCCCATGGCAGGGATGCAGCTTGGTTCATATATCCCACTCCTCTCATCCTGCCTCATCAATTCCACTTTCATACACAAAATTGCTCAAGCAAGCACTAGCATAAAAAATCCAAGGTGTCACCACCATCAAGCATTTCAAGCCCAATGCTCTCTTCACAGCTCAAAGGAGGAAGTCTTGCAAACATCTAATACAAGTAGGAAAAAATGAATAATATATGAAAGAAAAAGCAAAAAGCAGGAAACAGAAGTCTGAGCTGCTAATTGCTGTACATGCCCCATAACAGGGAGACAGACAAGGAAAGGCTCGGATGCTTGGATGGATGTGGCAGGCAGCATGTGGGAGCAGCAGTGTGTTTCCCTCCCTGCATGCACAGGGTGTGCACGGTGACAGAGACACTGTCCAGTGCCAGAGAGAGTCAACTACATGAACAGCTAGATTCACATGAATACGTACAGTTTGATAAAACTGGGGGCAGATGCCACAGCACATTCTGCACAGCTGTTTTGATAGGCGAGCCTTGCTCTCTATATGAACAAGTTCTCCTTGGCCCATCTCCCTGCAGCCCTCTTCTTTCACAGCCTTGTTGTGCTTGAGGCTAGAGAAATGCAATAATTTTGCTGCCCTGGCTGCTGGGTGAGGTTCTTCCTCTGTCCCAAAATGAGACTAAACCAGACATGGGACAATAGCCCATTTGCTCATTCAAGTCAACACAGCCCTGCAGCCATCTCATAGCTCCCCCTCCACCTCATAAGCCAGCCTGCAGCTTTGCTGTAATGTTCCGGGGGTATACAGGCAGGAAAAAGCCTGGTGTTGGGAGGACTCTTGATGCTCAAGACCAGACACCTGACAGAGTGGGATTTGCAGAGCAATTTCTGGGGATTTGGCATCTATTCTGCTTAAAATCTTCCTTCCCATCTGCTTGTGTTGCACGCTCACTCCCAGCTCCCTCCCCATCGTCACCCAGCAGCAGAGCGGCACCCGCAGCCTTCCCTTCCCATGTGATTCCTTCGATAGCTCTCCGTACCCTCAGCAGCACATTTGTTAGTTGACAGCTTTTATTTTATATTGCATTTGCCATTTGTCAGCCCTGTAACACAGATTCAAGTTCCCTTTTGATGTTTGCATGTTATCTACAAACGCGTTAAAGTCTCAGCGCTTCCTGGGCTGCGGAGCTCCCATCAACACAGGCACCTCCCTCTAGTGGTCCAAAGGCAACGAGAGCTCTTCCTAAAGTGAAGTAGTTTTGAATGGGTCCATCCAACTTCCACAGGCTCCAGTGTGCAGGATGAAAATACCCACAGCTCCATAGTTTGGGATGCAACCCCAAACATACAGCTGCTGAGCCCTTTGCAGGGAGGCTGTCACTGTCTGCCTCGAATACCGTTTCTTTACTTGGAAAAGATGGAACTAAGAAGATGATGTCCCGTGACAAAACTGGATTTGGTCCCCATTTTGTGGTTCTGAGACTGCAAGGCTCAGTAAACATGCAATAATAATCTAATCCTGTTTTGCACTATGTGGCTGTAGAAATCACTTGACTGTAAAGTTAAAGTGTGATTTAAAATACTTTAAGCAGGGAAAACTGAAATTCAGAGTCTATTAAAATTACACAGTCATGGTCACTGTACCTGAACTTAATCTTCCCCTGGTACTACTACTAAACATCATATTTAGAGCACAATAATAGCAAAGGCCAGAGGCTGATTCCTGCCCAGCTGTGTGCACTGCCCTCCCTGTGCCAGCACGCTGTGTATTCTCCTGGAGACTGCGTTCAACACAAGACAACATGGATGAGATTCAAGTAGAGGCATGTTTAGCTTAAGCACTGTACTGGAAAATTGCTGAGCATTTCAGAGTTTTCAGATGATGGTTCATAATTCTTCGAAGCTATCGGTGAATGAATTTTCCTCACAGATAAGCTCTTCTGTAACCATCTATCTCATGGCAAAGCTGAGAGAGGGAGAGAGGGTCTCTCAGTGAATTTGAACATGGGTTTTAGTAGTTTTCTAGTATGAACACCAGATAGCAATTGTAGATCTTCGCAGAAGATCTACAATCTTCTTAAGATTTGTAAGGAGATCATTAGAAAGCCTGAATCAGAGCACTTAATACACAGAATTTCTGTGCTGAACTGAAGGAAGGTGTTATGGAAGCTGAAGGAACAATCCCACTTGACCCCCATGGTATGTGAGAGTTAGTTTAAAGCAGTGTCAAGTGACAGAAGAAGTGAAGATAGAGACTAGGAGGAAAAGGAACACCTATTTATCCAAGACAGCTCAAGACAGACCAACACAGCGCTCTCTTTCAGTTGGATTCCAGATACTATAGGCAAAGGAAATGCAGATCTCATCTGCACAGACTTCAGTATTTGATACTGTGCCTCCTGGGAAATTACTATTTAATCTGGAAAAGATGGGGATTAGCTCAAAAATTTTTAGGAACTAAGGAATTAGCTGGAAAAAAAGCACACACATTGTGCTGAAAAGGGGAGCTGATGAGCTTGGAAACAGGAGTGCTGAAGTTTCAGGTCTCAAACTTGGAGCGGACCAAGCTGATCTACTACTCAGTGGCCTTGGCAGAGAAGCAAGTATGAGGTCATGAAATCACTGGAAGGTGAGGGTGGTTCAATGATGTATCCAAAGAATTTGGTGAATTTTAGGACTCGAACAATAGAAATGTCATGAAATTCCCAAGTAAGTCCTTAGGTCATGGATTTGTGGGCTCAGTACCAGAATTTTGCTATATTACAGAGCTTCCAACTGGAAGAGAGGTAGAGAAATATTTAAACACAGTCATTGTATTGCCACTATCATGACATAACTGAAAACTCTGAAAGGTGCGAGGCAATGGCAGATAGTGTTTCCACAGAGGTTTTGCATGTTAATGTTGCTGAACAAGCTGTTGACCAAACCTCATCTGAAACGCCACGTACAGCTGCAGTCCAAAAAGGTGAGTAGAAATCGGAGCAAGAGGAACAAAGGGCCATGAAGAGTCTGTTCTCCAGGAGGAGATAAAAAGCTTGGCTTGTGAAGCCAGGCTGGAAAAGGAGTGCTTGATCTTTATAAGTTAAACAGCAGAGTGAACTTCAGGGAAGGAACAGATCTCTACAGGGCAAGAACTGTGTAGACAATTGTGAACAGTTTCAGATAGGATTCAGAAGGTCCCGAACATCAGGTTTCAAGTTGTGTAAGCTTGTCAACAGAAGACATGGTGTTAGGACACACCATGGTTTTCAAACACATCTGTTAAGGGGATAAAGGTGATGGCTAGAGATAGTGCAGGTATGGCAGTCACCTGTACCTTCTTATTCTAAGGAGCACCGAAAAGTATACACAGCACTCCAAAAAAGTGAATCAAAGGTTTGTCATAACTCCAATGTCAGACTTTTGAACAAGAGATAAAAAGCTTTAAATTAATGGGTTTTGATGTATATCAAGGAATATTTTTCTCACCTTGTTGAGAAGGCCACAATCCAAATGGTCTTTATATACTGAGACTCAGAGATCAGATATAGCTGACTCCAAATGAAAGATCAGTTTGTTGGCTTCTGCAGGCTTTATCTGATCTGTTTCAATTGTCACAGTTACACCACTGCCAAATGACAAAAGATGTAAAACGGCCAATGTAGCCATTCTTCTGTACTTGCAGTGTGATGCCTGATCCCTGGAGCCCAACAATTTGCCTCTGTACCTCTTCAATGTTCATGCTGCCCAGCATCACCCACTGCTATCAGCTAGGCCTGGGAGGCACCAGTATACACACAATGGCAATATGGAAAGGAATTTCTCTTGTGCCATTGCTGAGAGCTGAGCAAGGCTGACTCTGAACCCAGTCCTCTGTGGGGATATATGCTGTGTGCCAGCACCAAGGCTTCTCCCATAGGTCACTTCCTTTTCTCCTTAATTTCTCTAAAACATTTACTGGGACTGGTGTTGGCACAAGGATGCTTATGTGGCACCACCACGTGAACATATACCCTGTCTATAAACACACTCGATCAGACAAGAAAGTCAACTGCCTTTTGTGTAAGGAACTTGCTATTTCTGTGCCCAGACCCATGCTTTTCAGAAGGAGCCCTTAACTACTATCACATATCCTGCAAATTCTCCTTGCTCTAATTGAGCAATAATTAATGGTTCCAAAGTACAAGGTAGATGCCCAAGTTCTCTGTATGATACAGTATAAGGTCTGCTTTCTGCTTTTTGATATCTATTAAAAAGCTAATATTCTCTTTCAGTGTCCTTGTGTCTACAGTCACAGTCCTTATCAGGCACTGCTACTAGAGCAGTGATTCACTTGTTCCTCACATGAAATAATAATTAAAAGCTTACTTTCATTTATTTTCTCAGTTTTTTCCCCTGTTATGAGCCACATGCCTAGACTTGGATAGGAAAACTCCGAGCTATTGTAACCATAGCTGACATCCACACCTGAAGCCCACTGAAGGCACCTTACTCCGCTGTGCTCCTTGCTCAGTCCATTGGAACCTCAGCTCAGGTCCTGAAGCAAGGTCAGAATTGAGGTGGTTTCCATGTTGCATTGAAAATATTATTTTTAATCTACACTTTTTGTTTTTATCATGATTCTTAAAAATGCAAGGCTTCCAACTGAGGGAATCGTTATTTCTGGGTGCCTGTTGTGTATGGGCTGTATTTGGTTGCACTCCTAACACTTCGTTTTTTGGCAGGGACAGTGTGTGAAGCCTTTAAATGAGCATTCTTCCCTTGGTCCAATTTTTACATCTGTTTTGAACGAGGCAGGAGGAAGGGGAAGTCCAATCACCTCACAACACCTTTAAAGCTGCCCCGACAAGTCTTCCATGCAAGTGAAAAACCAAGATGCCGTCCTCCCTTGGTGAGTGTGAAACATTTCCTGTTGGTCTCCCTGCCCCTCTTCTCCATCCAGCCCAGATTTTCCAGTGCCTTAAACACTGGCTGCCAGCAGTAAATACTATCCACCCCCTGAGCAAATGAGGCTCTCCAGCTTGCCCCTGCAGAGCTTAGGGTAAGCCTAGATCTGCTGAGAGAAACATCCATCGGGACTAATCCAGAGGCACCAGCTACAGCTCAGCCAGACACCCCTAGGCAGAAACTAGAGTTCCCTGGAGAGATGCAGACTCCAGGCTGGTTTTTCTTGGCCACTCTAAATGGCCATTACAAACCACAAACCACAAACCACCAAGGCACAACACAATTGCAGTTCAGAGAAGTCTCTGGGTGATGTTCCCCTCCCTGGAGAGCAAGGGCTGAAGCTGTTGTTGCCTTCACACTCTGCAGGAGTTGGCACGGATATTTCCAACTGGTGACTTGGCTCCTCAAGTTGCTGGGGCACCTGGGTTTATCTGAAGCCCCATTACTCTGTGTGCACACCTCAGGGCGATTCAAGGCACGTCTATTTCTGGTGACTTCTGTTCAAGCGGATCAGAAAATCTCCTTGTGTATATGTTGGTGGGAACCCTGCAATGGGTTGATACAGTCCATATGTTTCTGCTGAGCTGGTAAGCACTAATATGTTATTTTACAAAATAGTTATTAGCTTTTACCATGGAAAACTTGCATTTGTGGGACTCTATTTTTATCACTTCACATTACCACTATTTCTACCACTAATTTATTGACTAGGCTAGGAAAAATGTTGTTCCCTGAGTTGTAACTGTTAAAATGCCAACACTGAGTTCATCATGGCTCCAGCAGTCTCTTAACATGGACTTAGGGTGTCCCATTTTAACTGGATATTGCCTATAAATCAGCACAGGCAGCTGAGCTGAGTAAACAGTGTAGGTGACTGGCTGGGCAATGGTTTTCAATGAAAACAAAAGGGTTCAGTTTGCTTGTGTTTTTTATTTGGGAAATTACAAGAGCTCGCCATATTAGCAAAAAACATCCCAGCAACGGCTGAGGCTTTCATAGAAATTATGGTGAATTCCAGAAGTTCCCCAAAATTTTGCCTGAAAACATTATTCTGACTTAAAGTTCCTTATTTATTATTTCTACTGTGTCATTTGCAGACACGTCATGCACTGATGTCAGGAAGCAGCCCATATGCTGCCCGTCCCCCACCTTTCCCAGCTCAGTCCCAGCTCACAGACATTGCCCTGACTGAAAGTCCTCCAAGCAGACTGATAACTCCTAACAGAGATCAAGCAGGGTGAGGCTCTTCTTGAAAAGTGCACAGAAACAGAGAACTGGAAGTAAACCTTACATGAAGCTTAAACTTGACCTGCTTGTTTGCGAAGACATCATCAGTGTTATTCATGATGGGGCAGGGGTTTGGTTGCTTAACTTCTGCCTTCTCAAGGTTTGGTCTCTGATCATACATGCAGGAAAGACCGGTGCACTCGCAGAGAGCTGTTGGTCTGAGTATCATAGTGTCAAAAGGTCTGCATGACCAGCAGAAGGAGCTGCTCTCTCATGGCTGATGGATAAGGGTCTCTGGGCAGCCCCCAAGCTGTCAGGCAGTCAAATGCAGATGATACTAATCCTGCCCTTATCATCACTACCTACTGCTCGTAATTCCTGTTTTCCACAGGAAAGATCTTAGGTACAATGTGGCCACAGCCTGTGTGTGCTGGACCAGAATCTGCCTGTGCAGGAAGTGAGTCATAGCCTGAGCTGATCCTGCATGTCCACAGGCCAACATGAGATCTCAGTGACACGAGGTTTTTCATTTCCTACATGGGCTGGAGGCTACAGAGCATGTCCTCAGGGAAGCCTGAAGAGCCAAGCTACTTCCTCTTCCCGAGGTGTCAGTGGAAATCAGCACAGATCTGATGAACAAGGTAGGAAAGAAGTTGTTTCTATCTCAATTTAATGACCCCCAAAGGTTGTGAGCACTTTGCACAGGAGCAGAGAATGATGTTGGGACAAGCAAGTTGTACACATTGACGCTTTTCTACTGTGCTGTTCTGAAGGCTTTGTATGACATTCCCAAACGGAGTGACATTGCTTCATGTGCAGTGTGACCTAGTGCTGGCTCCAGGGCAGGTACAGCCTGTTGCCTCTTTCTGCTGGCTTCACAGCACACACTTGGTGCATCAAGAGCCTCAATGGGAAGCAACCACCAACAGTCATGCTCAGCTCAGCTCTGTGTTGGGCCTCTTGTCTTCAGGTTGCTCTTCTGTAAAACATTAGACCAAATTCTCATGGACAATTAGAACTAGGAGAATATTAACAAAGGAGAAAATTATGCATTGAACATTTTGCTTGCAAAATTCACTGAATAAATTATTCAGATTTAATGTGGAAGAATAATGGAGGAAATAATTGAATAATGAAATATCATAAAATTAATGGACTATTCTATTAATAATTTTACATCTTGGTCTAATACAAAAGAATGATGAAGAAAAACAAAAGAAAAAAATAATTTGGGCGTTTTTTGGTGAAAACAGAGCAATGGGTCTGTTGTGAAACTGCATGCAGCATTGTCAGTACTCATGAATTTACCATGACTCCCGTGATGCACAGAGTCTGCACTGAGCACTGACAGTCCATATGCAAATCTCGAACTTCCACTTCTGTGATGGCACCAAAAAAACAGAATGTGGCCTCACTCCCCATCCCTATGTATTGCCCAGTGATTTTTAGAGCAATTTTGTGACATTTCAAAGTCAACTTACCATGAGATTTGGGATCATACTTGTAAACCCTCAGGAAGGTGTGAAACTGCCAGGGCAGGCAGGCCCCTCGGTGCCAGGGCTATGGAAAAAGCCCACAGGTTTTGCTGGGGATTGGTGAAGCCAATGGGCAATTTGGATTATTTCCGAAGACCTAAAGCAAGGTGAGATGAGCCTCACCTCAAGAATATTCAGTGTCTTAGCAAGATCCTTCAGATTAGCTGCAGAAAATCAAGGATGAGAGTTTGATCACTGGACTGCTCATTCCTGCAACGGCTTCTGGGATACACATCCTATTTTGCTCAGTAAGGTAGTGCAGATGCTTTGTTTCACACCAAAAGAAAGAAAAATGGGGCTGTCCAGCCTGAAGAAAAGAAGCTGCATGGAAACTTCCGAACAGCCTTACAGTACTTAAAGGGAAGCTACAAGGATGCTGGAGAGGGTCTCTTCATCAGGGACTACAGCAATAGGACAACAGGTGATGGGTTCAAACTGAAACAGGGGAAGTTTATGGTAAATATTAGAAGCTCTTCCCTATGAGGGTGCTGAGGAGCTGGCACAGGGTGCCCAGAGAAGCTATGGCTGCCCCATCCCTAGCAGTGCTCAAGCCCATGTTGGACACAGGGGCTTGGAGCAAGCTGCTCTAATGGAAGGTGTCCCTGCCCATGGCAGGGGTTGGAGCTAGTTGAGCTTAAGGTTCCTTCCAACCCAAACCAGCCCGGGATTCCATGATTTACCCCAGAGGACACAGCTGAAATGGACCTGTCTCTGCATGCAGCAGGAGGGCAGTCTTGCTGCAGACCGACATCGCAAGGGTTATGTGTCTCTTCATTAGTTACCATAACTGATGAACCCACAGAGGGTCAGTATGTTCTTTAGCAATTAACTGAGCTCCAGAGACTGTAATTTGTCTTGTTCATGTTACAGCACCAAATGAATTTTGCTGTGTTTAATAATCATTCTAAAAGCAGATCACAGAGCTGGGAGGGAGGGAGGGAGAGATTGTATCAATCATTTGTTTTCTAACACTTTCAAGGAATTTCCCACTGTGTTTAATTTCTTGCTGGTAAGTCCTACTTGAGCCTCGGGAAGGCGGACACTGCTATTATTACTCAGTTTTTAATCATCAGAGGAAACTATTTAGCTGCTTTAGAAAATTAACTTGCTCCCAAATTCAGGAGAAGCCAACAATTTGGGAAAATGCAATTTTCACGGGCACTGTCGTATTTGTCTAAATGGTATAATTTAGGGCAGCTTCATTTAGGGATTTTTGAAGGAAATTTAGCTAAAGCCTTTGGATCCCTGCTGCAGGGAATCACTTTTGGGCTGTGTGAATCCCACTTTGCAATTGAGGCAGAGAGAGAGAAATTGGCTTGCTCAGAATACCCTAGGGATACTCCAGCCTCCCTAATCCCAAGGCAAAGGCTACCAGGGCAAGAGAACACCCTCTGCTAGTGTTGCATCCCTATCCTGTCTCAGCTGGATAAGGAGGGTTATTAGAAATAGTCGCAGAGCAGATGATCACAAAATGGAAAGAAGACTAGAATTTGGTCTGATTAAAGAGGAAAAAAATAAATACAAAGGAAATTAGTATTTGATCTGAAAGCCAACTCAGCTTGAAGGAACGGTCAACAATCAGTGTAGACAAATCATCCATATTCTGTGGGAAAAGGCTGCTTTTACCTCATTCTGCCTGAACTCATCTGCTGGCACTGCTCCGAGGTCAGCCTCGGGGGCTCCAAGGAAAATAGCTGTAGGTCCTCCTGAGGAATAGCACCTCCTTCCTGCCAGCCTTGGCCATGCTTTTTAGAGCCTTCCCTTTCCAGAAACCAAGAAATGACCACTCACAGCATCACACCTTGGAACTGGCACAGCAAAGGCAACAGTACCCCTCCCAAACCTCTTGATGAAGCCCTCCACACCCAGGAGGGCACTGCCCTGTGTGATGTTAACAGCCCATATGGAGCATTTATAGCATTCTGGAAGTGTCAGCATCAGCAGAAGACACAAGGGGCATGAATGACTGAAATCACAGCTTCTGAGGACTTCTACCCTGAGCCAGGGGTTTCAGAGCTGTCAATGTGCCTAGCTCCATAGAACTCTGACCCAATCCAGGTGCATCTTGCCCTGGCTGAGCATTCATCCCTTCCAAGGGTGATGCCTGTTCACAGCCACTGTGAATGCTTCATCTGAGGGCACATCCAAGGATCTCAGCCCTGTGCACCACATTGCTGTTGCTGCAGCACAATGCCTCTGATAGCACTATTCGCAGGGAAGGCAGTGGGATGGAGGTGGCCTGGCACCCAGCTCTGCTCTGCAGTGATTGCCATGGGGAGACCCTTTAGGGAAGCTTTCCCACATGATCTGAGCTCTTTTTAGCAGGACTTCTTCCTTCTGGAGACAATGTGGTTTTCTGCTGTGACATCCTGCAGTGTGATGTGTTTTGGTGTTGTCTAGCTGTTCAGTGACACCCTATGGGAGACATTTCTCACCTGCTTTTCTTCCCAGACATCAAGTGTGCAAGAATTTGGAACAAATAATCAGAAAGGAAATTTCCATAATGATGCTGGTATCTCAAACCCATTTGAGAAGTACTAAAATAAGGTAATTTTCCTTAAAGCAGTCCCTGTCCCTCTTCCTTCCTGCCATTCCCATGACAAAGGCATCAGTGTGGATGGCCCATGGGGAGTGCGGTTCCTGGGGTTCAGGTTTGGGGTCCCTTCTTTAGAGGCGCCCTAAGGTTGGGGTGAAGGAGAGCTCTGGGTCGGCACTAGAGGGCACTCGTGCCATGCAAAAGGTGCGTTGATGCTTCCCAGAAGGAGTGAGATTGTTCCCAGGGCCGAGCTGGACCAGAGCGCACCGCGGAGCTACGTGGCTGCTCCATGAGGAGGGAGAGGGGCTGCAGTGAAGAACCCCCCATACACCTTCCTTCCCTCCGCTCCCTGCCACAATCTCCTTCTGGAGTCTGCAGGGAGGTGCATGAAGCGCCGGTCTCACCGTCCTTGAAGGGGCAGCTCTGCCTTCAGGAGGGGTTTCAAAGCTTGCTGTTTCACAGAGCCACAGCCTGGTTTGCGTGCGAAGAGGCTTAAACCTCATCCAGTTCCAATACCCTGCCACGGACAAGAGCATCTTCCACTGGAAGGTGTCTGTCCCATCTCCTGGGCTGTTTCAAGCTCCCAGATCTGTTAGAGGAGTGCACAGTGGGGAGTGGTGTCAAACTGCCGTGTTGGACCTGCTTGGCTAGAAGTGAGTGGGCACCTAGGAAAGATGATCTGCTCGAGAGGAGTTAGTGTGGCTTCCCAAAGTGGAAACACTGCTTCAACAGCTTTCTGGAGACGTTGGAAAGCACGACAAAGCATATGGAGCAGGGTGATCCAGTTGATAAAGTCTACCTGGATTTCTGAAGGCATTTTACAAAATCCTCACCTAAAGTTTGATGGAAATTCAGAGAACAGAGAGGAAAGGAAGGTCCTGGTATGGACAGGTAGCTGAGAGCAGGTGGAGAAGGGGAAGCAGAAGTGAACGGACAGCTGTCATGGTAGGGAAGTCTCCAGCTGACCCTGTGGGCTCTGTGCTGGGACCTGGGCTGTCCAGCGTATTGGTGGCCTGGAGAAGGCAGTGAGCAGCAAATGCCTACATTTGTGGGCGCTAATCAAAGTAGTAAGGAGAAGAGCAAATTGTAACTGGCTTTAGGAGGACATTACTAGACTGTTTGAATATGCAGTGAAATAGGAGAGGAAATCTGATGTAGACAGGTGTAAAGCTGGTGACAAATCCAAGGCAGTCCAGGCTCACTCACCACCATTTGGGAATAAGACAATTTCCTGGAAGCAGAAGTGCACCTACTGTCTCCAGCAGGAGCCTACCCTACATGTCAGGAACCCTACCGTCTACCCTACACAGCCTACCCCTGTGGCAGGAGCCGCCATGTCACCCCCACAATATGCAGCTCCTGTGATACGCGTGGTGCCTGATCTTGCATTTGCTCCCAAAATCCAGTCCCACGGGGATCAGATTCCTCAGTGTTACTCCTGTGTTATTCCTCAGAGCACTCTGCAGTCCTCTGCCGACTGTTAGACAGCAACGTTCCTGTCTGCAGTGAGTTTACTTATTGAGATGACCGATCCATCTGGGCTGATGCCTGGAGTCTGGTGCTGCTGCTAGCTGAAAATTGTGCTTTAGTCACCTCTGCCCTGTCCTTTCCTTAGGGACAGAATAATAAATTCTTGTGCTGCCATAATAAAGAAGAAGAAAGGATCACGTTTTAATTTCGAAAGAAGCTGGAAACTACATTGACTGAGTAGGGATTCATTACCAACACTTCTTGCATTAACAGAGAAAGCTGAATCTTCTCCAAATGGGCTGTGCTTGCACTGGGGTGAGGGGGGCATTTGGTTCCTTCTTGCATAAGTAACAGGGGGTTATATGTGCAACAGGCAGAAAGGTCATTTTGGTAGATAGATACATGTAAATTTCTATGCCTAAAGCCAAAACAGGCCCTGGATGGTGTGTGAAGTAGCAGGTAAATAAGGAGTTGATGGGCTCAAGTGTTTCTCACTGCAGAGATTTTTAGGGCTCTGACTGATCCATTATTCCCCCACGACTGAGTCTGACAGAGTTCAGGGATAAGCAACCTGCAGTGGGGCTGCAAATCCACTTCTGGGCTTCTGCAGAAGCTCCTTCATGAGATGCACCCACAGATCTCATTTCTCATGGCTGGTTTCTACCCTTGGATGATTGGAAACACTTGTCTCCTGAGAGCCCCATGTACTCAGGCTGTTCAGACATGTATTGTGCTGTGCTGGCACAAACCCACTGATAAGCGATTGAACATGAAAGCCTGCTCAGAAAGAGAGAAATAAGATTGTCTCTGCTGATAATCCAAAGAATGGGAGCTGTGCACAGGCACTGTTTCGCTTTGATAGGCCAGTTCTGCTCTTCTGATCATTATTTTTCCTTGCTGAAAGGTTAGCTTCCTTGCTGAGAGGTCAGTGTGTTCTGCCCATCCTCCAAGCCTACTCCCTACTATGTTGGTAGCTGCTTTCATGGGCTTTGCTGTCCTTTCAGGCCACTGAAGAAGGGCTCTTAAGGACTTTCCTCCTGCCAGCCACATGCCTGGTTTTCTTCTCTGTAATGCACATGCATGAGCTGGGGCCAGACATGTAGAACAAAATCCAGCCTCCTGCCGTTTCCTGGGACTGTTCGGAGTCTGTTTTAAGGAGGAAGAAGTTGGGATGGGAAAGACTGGAGATGGGATGGGAATCAGAGACACAGAGACACCACCACCACCATTGGGACTTCCTTTCCTCTGCAGCCTTCTTGCAGACTGCTCACCTTACGTTGGCTTCAGCCCATGCTTGCGATCTCTGTGTTTCCCACCATGTACAGAGGGGGATGTGTGGAGGAGAAGGATTTTAGCACTTCAACAGAGGAGCTAAGGGTTTCTTCACCTCCATCAAGCCAGTTCTCAGGACAGGAAAATGCAGTATGGGGTGTAAAGGTCTTGGCACTTCATAGATGTATGGTGCATCTCGGTAGCAGAGGGTAGCAAACACTTTCCAGTTACAGACCAGCCAGGTTGTGCCCCTTGATGTCCTGACCCCATGGCACAGCCCCTTGCACTCCCAGATAATGCCAAGCAAGAGAGGATCTGTGTTGCAGCAGTTTATTCCAGCAGAGTTGAGCAGCCCAGTGGTGGCTGTCCTGTGATGGCCTGTCACCTCCTGGGGCAGGTGGCAGCCTATGGCCAGGACACCCCTGCAGGAGAAGACACTGGTGGCAGGATCAGTATCTTCTCATTGATTGAGATCAGCGACCTGGTGGGGAGCAGAGCCAGCTGTGAGCCCCCTGCCATGCTCCCTCCTCCTTGCCACCTCTCCATCACCCAGGACTGGTGTTCCCAGGACATCCCCACAGTCAACAATCTGCAGGAGTGCTAGTGATAAGCAGGAACAACTTCCAGCCTTGCGCCCTCCAGGCACTTCATCTGAGGGTGCAGGTACAGCCCTACTTGGAGCATTGGTCACCAGGAAGGATGCAAACCTTCTGCCTGGCCTGGGTAAGACCTCAGCAGCTGCTACTCGTGAGGAGCCAGTGCAAAAGAGAAGCTGTGCTGGGAGAGGCTCCTGGAATGGGCAGGGATGGTGGCAGAGGTGGGACAAAAACTGAAATCAGGGGACAGCCCCAGGCTGCAGGGACACTGTTTTTGGGAAACAGCACTCACTCCTCTAGTGCTCATTAGTCAGAGGCGCACGGCAGGCCCTGACATACTTGTAAGGGTCAGGAGTAACAGCTCCTTTCCAGGACAGCTCTCAGCATTGCAAGGGTCTACCACTGAGATGACAATATCAAAGTATCTCAGGAAACACGAACTTTGAGGAATAGAGTTGCAGCAGAGCTTTACTCAAGAAAACAATGAGACAGCCTTACCAGCACCAGCAAGCCTTTCACATCCACCCTGCTCCATCACTTTCCATTACCAGACACATTTATTTCTCATACAAGTGCTTCCAGCATCACATTTAAACCATGCTGGTTTTCAAATCAGGGGATGAAAAGAGCCTGTACTAAACTGTTTCCTTTTGCCTACCAGTGTCTCTCATGGCTCAGCCATGTGTTCCCAGGCCCTTAGCCCAGCTGCTCTTGTAAACTACCCTCCAAGCACATGTTCTTGCATAGGACAGTCATGATTATTTTCAGACTGATTTTATTGGAGTATGTCTTTACAGTGTGCCCCCAAAGGGCTCCTTGTCAGCAGGATTTGTACAAAGTGGCTTGATTGGCTTCAAGATTCTTTGTGAGTTTACCCAATGCTAAGCTCAGACATTGAACCCATGCCAGGGAAATCATCATTTCTCCTTAAAAGCTACAAGCAGAACCATGTTCTTGGCTTGTCAGATAAAGGCCTGAGAATTGCTTTTCAACCCACCTAATGAGGGTTTGTGTATTCTGACACTTGGGAGGATGGATAGTCTTAATTTCAATTTCTCTCAAAAAAAGCAATTTTCTTCCACAAAAAAAGACCAGGAATAATAGATACAATGTGACTTACTCTGAGTCACCCTGTAACCATTTATACTGATATTTTCTCTTATTACACCTCTGACTAAGAACCTGAAAGTCAGAGTCCTCTGTTAGCTGCTACTGTATGTTTTCTCCTGCATGAGACATTTCAGTACCTAAGGGTTTAATGCACAACCATCATCCATCCCCAGAATTTCTGCAGGCTGGCAGAGTCTTCATAAATATTTGACTCAAATTTAAGGTAGTGCAACCAGACTGGGCTTTTTTACCCCATCACTGCAGGACTTGCCTACTTGATGTGAAGAAGTCAAGGCATGGTACAAGGGACTGTGCAGGGAAAGAGTTAGCTTTCTTCTGTGCTCTAGAGATGCTGGAAGTGACACCCCAGTGCATGACACAGCTCTGTATGGGGTCTCATGTCAAACTGGCTCAGTCCGTATTTACCATGTATACATAAATATGCATGTGGATGGCAGGGTTTCTCATTGCCCAGACTTTGTTCAAATGCTAAATGCAAAGTTCTGCTCCACTCCTCTGTTTCTTGCTCTCTCAAAATTAACCCCATCTTTGCCACTCTTTCATCCCCAACTGGAAACTTGGACTTCAAGGAGTGATCACTCAAAGAGACTGTTGGATTCAGTCTGTTTCCTTGACATGGCATCCTGAGGGCTAACTAAGGGGTAGTGTTTTGTTGATGAGGAAGAAGGGAAGGAAGAAAACAAAAGCTGATCCACCTGCTAGCTTCCCACCCTACTGCCAGCTCTGTGGTGAGAAGGAGAATGGGCTGAAGCATCCCTGCCACGCTCACTGCCCATGGACAGCCTGTCTCAGTTTGCCTCAGCTGAGTAAAAGAGAACCCATATCATGCCACCATTCTTCCTTACTGTCCCAGGTTTTTCTGTAGCAGTTATTTTTCTCTTTCTTAGTAGCTGGTGCAGTGCTGTGTTTTCTACTTTAGCCTGGGAGCGACATTGATAAAACCGATGTTTTTAGTTGTTGGTAAGTAATGCTTACTCCAAGCAAAGACTTTTCAGTCTCATGCTCTGCCAGCAAGGAGGGGCACAGGAAGCTGGGAGGAAGCAGAGCCACAACACCTGACCCAAACTAGCCAAAGGGGTATTCCACACCTCAGCATGTCATGCCCAGGATAGAAACTGGGGAGAGTTACTCAGAAGGCCCAGATTGCTGCTCAGGTCGGGTTTGCATAGTGGTCAGCAGATGGTGAGAAATTGTACTGTGCATCACTTAGTTTGATATCCTCACCCCTTGTTATTTCCCTTATCATTATTGTTATTGGCGGCAGCAGCAGTGGTTTTGTGTTATACCTTAGTCACTGGACTGTTCGTATCTCAACCCATGGGATTTACATTCTTTCCATTCTCCTTCCCATCCCTTGAGACCGGGGTGGGAGGGGAAGGGGGAGAGTGAGAGAGTGGCTACGTGGCTCTGAGTTATTGGCTGGGCTTACACCACAACACTTAGTCACACCATAATTGCATGCTGCAGAAAGAAGCACGTATGTTCCAAAACACAGCTAACAAGCAGAGTCGCTCTGGCAGGCAGCCCAATAAAAAGGTTGTTGAGCTGCTGTAGCAAGTCCAAAGGGGACAACAGAGATGCTGTGAGGGCTGGAGCAGCTCTGCTCTGGAGCCAGGCTGAGAGAGCTGGGCTGGGTCAGCATGGAGAAGAGAAGGCTCCTGAAGGGGAGACCTGAGAGCAGCTCCAGTGCCTAAAGGAGCTGCAGGAAAGCTGGAGAGGGGCTTTGGACAAGGGCCTGTAGGGACAGGACAAGGGGAAAGGCTTTAACCTTTCAGAGGGGACACTGAGATTAGATATAAGGAAGTTCCTGCTCTTACCAGCTGCACAGCTAAGTGCATCCCACCAGCTTTTGCAAAGCGTGAGGAGCAAAATGAAACACCTGACATTCCAAGTCCATGTGCTGACTGTGAGACTTCGGGTATCTTTCCACCTTCCTGTGTTCCTGCAGAGAGACCTTTATTTCTTGCAGTCATCTGGGAGACCTTCTAGAAGGGTATATCCCTATGTATAGGTCATGGGTGACCTAAGCTCATCTTCCACGAGCCAACATATTGAATCTTGCTGCTACCATGGCCAACGTTTCAGACATCTGTCTAAACAGAGATACTAAGATCCCTGCAATCCTATTGCTTTGCCTGTGAAATGGTAGGCAAACACCCCTAAGTGCACTGTAATTGATTTAGACACCATCTGTTTCTTTGCTCATGTGAAGAGTTACTGATTTCAGGTTAGTCCCTGGAGTGTTTATTTTGTAGATGGCTTCTTGTGAGCTTGGTCAGTCATTCTAAGGTTGCATCGTCTGTTTATTGATAGCTAGACCCACATAAAGAGAGATCAGAGATCCTAGGCTGGACCTGCTTTAGAGGAAAACCCTTGATCTTAGCTTGAGTGGATAACTCTACTCAAGCAAGAAGGACTTCAAAGGCACATCCCAGAGAACAATGTCTGGTCCATGTCTTTTCATATGAAAAGTACACAGTCTATTCCCCTTAATTTCAGCCTCATGACTTTGAGCAAGACCTATTTAATTTGCTGTCAAGCTTTGCTCATTAAAAAAATAAATAATTCTTCTCAATTACTTTATTACTTAAATAAATCTATTTATTTACAATGGATGGCAGAAAAGAGAACCAGCTGCAGCAGCTCCTTGCTGACAGTTACCCAAACCACATCGTGATAGTGGCAATGAAAAAGCACTGGGGTTTGGGTGCTGCCAGCTTGTTGCATAAGCTCTGGACAAAGCAGCTGATGTGTCTCTCAGAAGGGCATTTCCTCAAACTCAGGGGCAGATTTTCAGATTACTTTATTGTTCTCAGATGTTGCTTGTTTGAATAAATACAAGGCAGACCCCTCAAGCAGAGATTTAATGATGTGAGCAGCACAGGCTAAGCTATGGGAAGTCTGGGGTGGTACTTGGAGTATGTTATCTTCTAATTGATGGGATTAACGGTGGATTCTGTTGAAAACCCCTGAACTCTGAGCAACCAGCTAAACAAATGGAGACAAAACAAATATGCCTTTGGCTACAAGAACCACGAGCACGTTTCCTCTTCTTCTGGGCTTGTGCCATTCTAATGAGCCTATTAAAGAAGAAACCAAGAAGAGAAAACATGCTGGTGGCTCTTTTAGACAAAGAAAACCAAACTGAGATGCTTCGTTCCGTGTCTTCCTAGCATCAGGAGTATTTCCAGGGTAGGTTCTTTTAAGTGCGTTTGAGGTGCTTTATAACAATAAATGTTACCAGATGGTTTGAGGTTTTGTGGAAACTAAGGTGCTAGTGAGGGAACATGTACGAGGGAGACTGATCTCTTCCATTAGCATCCACTGCTCCAAGTGCATCCTGATGTTTAACTGCTTCTTGCTGAAGACAGGAGAGCATGGTAAGATCAAAGAATACCCATCAGATGGAATTTTTTCACAGTATGTTTCCCTCTTCCCAATCAAGTAATTACTTTCTCAAGCTTACTAAGATGTGCTGGACTGCCATGAGTCAGGGACCAACTGGCAAACTTAGTCTGTGATTACAACAGGCAGCAGGACTAGTGCCGGCCCCTTAGGTAAGCTCCTTGAATTCAGGTGAAAAGGACCTAAGCCTCACCAATACACATATAATGAAAAACATATAATAATATTATATAATAATATAATAATATTATTAATATTAATTTATTATATGATATTATTAATATATTGTATAATAATAATAATAAGCATCACCAATACACCTGTCTGCTCGAGAGGACTGGGAGCTCAGCCCCGAGGACACCACCAACCCTGCTGCCTGCACAGGGAGGACAGGAGCTGAGCCCTAAGGACACCATCAGTCCTGATTCCTCCAGTGGGAGGACAGAAGCTGAGCACCAAAGCCAGAACAAGCCCTTCTGCCTGCCTGGGAGGGACAGGAGCTCAGCCCCGAGGCCAGCACCAGCACGGCTGCCTGCACGTGGGGAGACAGGAGCTGCATCCCGAGGGCACCACCAGCCCGATGCCTATCCGGAGACGACAGAACCTGAGCCCCGAGGCTAAGCCAGCCCCGCTGCCTGCCCTGGTGGACAGGAGCTGAGCCCTGATGCCAGCACCAGCCCTGCTGCCTGCCCAGGGGGACAGGAGCTGAACCTCAAGTCCAGCACCAGCTTCGCTGCCTTACAAGGGGTGTGGGGAGGAGATGATATCTGTGGTCAGTATCTGCCCTGCTGCCTGCCTGGTGGGGACAGGAGCTGAGTCCCACGGCCAGAACCAGCCGCACTGCCTGAACTGGGAGGAACAGGATCTGAGTCCCAAGGCCAGCACCAGCCCTATTTCCTACCCAGTGGGAAATGGGAGCTGAGACTCAAGGGCAGCAATAACCCCTTTTTCTGCACGGGGGGGACAGGATCTGAGCCCCAAGGCCAGTGCCAGCCCCACTTCCTACCCGCTGCAAGGAAGCGGGGCTAATGCATGTCTCGTGGCTCAGCTCCTGTCCGCTGTCTGGAAGGCAGTGGGACTGGTGCTGGCCTCGGGGCTCAGCTCCTGTTTTCCCCCTTCAGACAGACAGAGAGGCTCTTGCAGGTCTTCGGGCTCAGATCCTGTCCCCACTGTGCAGGCAGCAGGGCTGGGTGGCTCAGCTCCTGTTCCCCTATGCAGGCAGCAGGGCTGGTGCTGGTCACAGAGGTTCAGCTCCTCTCTCCTCTTTTCAGGCAGTGGGACTCATGCTGGCCCTGGGGCTTAGATCCTGAGCCCCCTGTGCAGGTAGAGGAGCTGGTGCTGGTCTCGGGGCTCAGCTCCTGTCCCCCCAGCAGGCATCAGGGCTGGTACTGGCCACGGGGCTTGGGTCCCAGCCTTTCTAGGGAGGTAGAGTAGCTGGTGCTGGCCTTGGATCTCAGCTCCTGTCCCCCAGGGCAGGCAGTGGGGCTGTCTCTTGCCTCAAGGCTCAGCTCCTATCTCCCTGGCAAGCACAGCACTTGATGATGGTCTCAGCACCGCACTGGCCTCTCTCCTGGCAGAGAGAGCAGTTGGCTCTCCTCATGGCATTGCCCTCCCATCTCTCCTGGCAGACCCTGCAGCTGGTGCTGGCCACAGCACTATCCTCCCACCTCCCGCTGAAGTCAGTGGAGCACTGGATGCCTCCATGGCTGCCTCCCAGCCCGCTGGCAGCACAGGAGTCCTCATGGCCAGGAGGTGCTGGGCTTTGTACCTGCACTGTTTCCCGGTGGCCTCAGTGAGTCCATGTGGCTCTGCAGGTCAGGCTGCAGCACCGCGGCCTGGGCTCTGACTCCATTGTGCCCATAGACAGACAGCACATCCAGGATCACACTTGCCAGCATCAACACCTGGAAACTCTCCATGTCAAAGAAGTGCTCCAGCTCCCGAGACAGGCAGGGTTGCAGCAACCGGAGCAGCTGTGGGTGCCTCTAGAACAGGGATCCCCAGGCAGCGGTTAGGAAGCCCTCACAAAACCTGGAGCCACCATGCAGGGTTGGTGCACCTGGGTGATGCTGGCACTGCCGGTGCCCAAGGTCCCTCCTTGGCACTGCCCGACAGTGCCACAGGTGCTGCTCTGGGAAGTGTTCAGTCTTCTCCCCACAGTGACTGCCGCAGACAGTCACTGGATGCAATATTAGCAGTGAGAGTGGTGACATCACAGTGCAGGGCTGGTTGTGTCACAGTGATGGGCTGAGGGACCTGCCTGCAGTCACACTGTAGGCCTGGCCATGTTACAGTGCTGAGGAGCCCTGGGAGCTGCTCTTGCAGGGAGCCATGAGCAGCCTCTGCTCCAGCAGAGAGAAGAGGTCCTGGCCACAGCCTCTCCCGGCTTCTGCTGCAGGTCTTCCTGCTGCCATGGGATGGGACAGCTGGGACCCCCTCGCGGGGCAGTGTTTGAGGTGCCTGCAGGGTCAGTGCGTGACCCTGCTGCTGGCCCGGCTCCATTCACCAGTGCCCCAAGCATCAATGGCAGGGAGGGTTCTTGGTGGGTCTGGAGAGGTCTTTGTAGCTGCTGGACCTCCTCTTGTGAGGGAATGGAGTTGTTACAGTGCACAGTGGGGTGATGGCACGGGTCCTGGCTGGGGCATGTTACTGTGGGCCTCTCTCCTGCAGAGCTTACCGCAGGAGCCTGGCAGCATTATCAAAGGCCTTGGGATTCTGCAGTTCACTGTCTGCTCCATCCCCATGGCTTCAGTCAGATTCTCACAACTGGTGCTTCAAGCCAGCCAGCAAGGCCTTGCCATGGCTTCCTGTGTCCTTGTCTGGATGTGCTGACCTGATGTGACCCATCTCTACACACACACACAGCAAGAGGGTTCCTGGAGAGCCAAGCTCAAGAGCAGGAACAGAGCTGTCTAGGTCTGGATTCACCACTACTGAATAACGTGGAGGAACAACTGCCTTGACCTAATGCAGTACTTTGCTATGTTCAGCCCAGCATAACATTAAACATCTCGGCAGCAAGGGCACATTGCCAGCTTCCATTCAACTTTTTGTCCACCAGGATCCTCAGGTCCTATTTCTGTAAAGTTACTTTCTAAACAGTTATTCCCCAACACTTTCTGGTTCGTGGAATTCTTCATTCCCAGGTACGCTTGCTCTTCTTGGTCCTTTGAGGTTCATGGCAGCCTGCTGAGAAGGAAAGTTAAAAGAAGTGAGAGAAGAAAGAAAGAAGCACAAGTTACCCATTTTTACTGATGGATGCATGCTTTGGAAAATCCTCCTGATGGAAACAACACATCCCAATGAAATATAACCTGGCCACTTGGTGTGAAGCAGTCAGACAAAATCCAGAGACTGGAAAAAAGCAGAGGTGTGCTAGGCAAATATAACACAGACAAACATTGTTGACCATAATAATTAGGTAACAACATCTGTTACACCAAGGCTGTTAATGTTTAACGGGTGTTTCAATAAGGGAGGAAACAGAAATGCTAGGAGTGTTTCTTATGACGCCCCTTTCTAACTACCTTCAGTGAAGTTAAGCTACAGGAGATGCTAACCTGAAAATTCAGACTCTCTGAATTGCTTAGAGGTGTGAAAGTGCACCCATTAGCCGTAGTAGCCAAAGCACTTCATGGACTCCTGAGAATTAACACGTTTGAAGAGCCAAGAGGAAAAAAGCAAATACGCAGCTGATATCCAGAGGAAAACAGCAGGTTATAAAGAGTTGTTTTTTCAGAAGTTTTGCTTTCTTCCTGTGTAAATTAGTGCAACAACTATGAAGAAGCCAAATATCATTTGGAAAGTTTGTACATTTCCCAAAGTACTTGGCTGGGGAAAGGGTAGCCAAATATCTTGGTGTCCTTACAGGGATGAGCTGAAGGAGGGAAAAGCTCGGTTTAGACTGACGTGGTGTGTTGCTAGTTTTGTGACTTAGATGTTTGTGTTAGTGCAATTTGGAAAGAGGACAGCCAATCCTGGAGCAGTGCAATTTGGCAGCTCAGGTTTTGTTCCATTCCAGATGAAATTATTATATGGAATATTTGGAAATGAAAAATATGCTAAAATTGGAAGGCTCCATAGCTCAGGGGTTAGAGCACTGGTCTAGTAAACCAGGGGTCGTGAGTTCAAATCTCACTGGAGCCTGGGGGATTTCTGTCTTGTATAAACCCCTATGCTTTCATCTTTCTGGGTTTTTTTGTTTTCCTGAAATCTTGCTGGTGCCATTTTCTGGAGCACCCACTCAATCTCTGTGAAATACAAACATCATTTCATACCTATACCAAATAACAGGCAACAAGAAGCAAAGAAAAGCAGCAGTGGTCAGAATTAAATGCTTGAAAAAAATAACTCAAAATATTTTTGAAGTATAGCTATCAGAGACTGGAGAGAGCTAATAATGAGATTTACAGTCTTCTGAGCCCCACAGACATTGTGAAGCTCATTAATGAACCAATATGAAAAGACTGCTGGATGCTTACAGTCAGATCTGGATCACCTCTTCATACTTCATCAGGACAATCAAATTGCATCTGCAGAGTTAAGTAGTTACAGAGCTGGCTAAAAAAGTCATAAATATGATTTGCACTATGGAATATGGAGGGATATTGACATTGATCTTCAGAGCTCTGCTGGGGGGGGGAAGTTGTCATTTAAAAAAAAAATATTAAAATATAGGAATTCACCTATTTTGCATCCTGAGTTCAGTGAATTGCAGCCCAGACCCATGAGACTTCATACTCTGCCATTGCACATTTCCTTTTGTTTGGTTGTTTTTTTGCTTATTTTCAAATAGACTCCCTGATTTGTTCCATCAAAATGATCCAGATCAGTGATGTAAAAGATTTTTGAAAGGGCCTTTTCCATTTGAGGGAAGGAAAGCTCAAAAGCCTGAAACATTTCTGTCTTGTGGAAGATCTGGGGTACTGGGAAGGACATGGCACATCGATCAGCTCTCTTCAGCCTGTTTCCTTATAGCTCTGTTTTCCCAAAACAGTGAGCAGGTTACAGCTTTGGTGGGTTGGTGTCTTTCCTCCACATGAGAAATGACCTGCAGCTTTCCTTTCTATATATATATCTTTCCTTTCTATATATATATATCACAGTAAGGCTAAAGAAACAGAAGTCAGCAGGATTCCCATTAATCTGCAGCCTAATAAACTAGCACAAGTTATTGTTGTTGTAACCCAATATACTGGAAAATGGAAAGATGTGCCTTACTAAAAGTGAATTTGTTTCTAGACTGTTGTGGCTGTATATCTATTTATCCTGTCCCTTGTTTAATTTATCTCTTTATTTTAGGATCACAGAATCATAGAATGGTTTGGGTTGGAAGGGACCTTAAGATGATCGAGTTCCAACTCCCTGCCATGGGCAGGGGCATCTCACACTAGACCATGTCACCCAAGGCTCTGTCTGACCTGGCCTTGAACACTGCCAAGGATGGGGCATTTACCACTTCTCTGGGCACCATGTGCCAGCACCTCACCACCCTTACAGGGAGGAACTTTTTCCTTAGATCTAACCTGAACATCCCCTGTTTCAGTTTGAACCCATCACCCCTTGTCCTGTTGCTGCAGTCCCTGATGAAGAGTCCCTCTCCAGCATCCAATTATGCTTTCACATGACACTGATGATCAATATCTAAAAAGATCTTTATGGCTCAAGTTCACTTCAGCAATCAATCAGGCTCAGGGTTTCAGCTTAGCCAAGCCTGGTACTGACAGAAATGGTCCTTTGAGAAATGAATGTCTTTCATTTGCGTGCAAAACTAACAAATGTTCAGGATATGTTTTACTGAATTCTTTATCTAGATGGTACCTAATATCAATGTAAAAAACCCTTTCTTTTGTAACCCTCCTGCAAGGACACCAAGCATACTGATGCTACTTGTTAAACATGGGCCTGATACAAAGATCACTTTTAACAGGTGACATTGTACCCTGCCATAGCTAAATCCTTTTTGTTTCTGTCACCCATCATCTTTTTCTCTGCTGAAAGCAGGCCTTGTCAAAGATAGAGCTTGACAGGAGGGGTGAAGAGGGCAAAGTCATTTGCACCCATATCCTGAAGCCCATGTAAGTGTTGGAATCTGTGAAATGGAAATGCTACCCACAGAGATGCAGGAAAGGTGGTGTTGCTCTGCCACAAAGACTAACAAGGTTGGTGTACTCATGGGTTTACCCAGGAAGAGCTCTCACTTTTGAAAGTCATGACGTGCCCTAATCCAGATCTGGACAGTCTTTTATTGCTTTGTTTAGGGAAGATTTAAAAGTATCTTTCTGCATATCCTAGAAAACTGGGTTTTCAGGTTTTCCTGAAAACTTCAGAACGCCATTTCTATTTTTACAAACCTCCTAGATGCTGTTGCATGCTTTTCATTCTTGGGTCTCTCTCTGAGGGTTGCATCAAGCTAGACCAAGAAACTGTTTATTGTGACATAAACAACATAGAACTTTGTGGCAGCCTGGATCATTGAAGTGCTCATAGTCATTCCCTGAATCCAAGGACCATGTTAATAGAGCTATATTTCTGCCTCTGGTCCAGTTCTAGTGAAGGCCACATATGGCCCAACTAATCCATGTGGGAAACAACTAATAAATAATTGAATCCAGGGAAAAAAAAACTTGCAGCAAGAGTCAGTGAAAATGTTTTCCTGTTTAAAGAGTTTTTAGGCTTAGAAATACAATTCAGGCCAAAGTTAAAGTCTAACACACAAAAGGGTGACATGGCAGACAGTTAATTTGCACACTGAAATTCATGAACTCTGCAAAGGGGCCTTGGCACCTTGCAAAACTGGGAGCAGCTACCCTGTGGATGCTTTGGTGGGAGGAAACCCATGTGCTGGTCTCTCAGTGCTTCTGCTGACGTCTCTGTGAAAGACAACCTGGCATGTTTGGAAGAAATCAAATGTAACCCTTAGGGAAAAAATATTCACCACAAGTAGTTGGTAAAAAACAAAACCAAGAGGGAATGAGAAATGCTGGTAAATTCATCCACGCTTTGCAGTGGCCATGGACCGATGTATCTCTTTCAAATGCAGAGAAGTCAAGTTTCCTTCCTGACTAGAGGACAGAGACATTCTTCAGTAATATGAATATGTACCTGTCTGCCAGGCTCAGGGGACTCCGTAGTACTCCCAGGGAGATTTATGCACAGCGTAGTCCATACCCACCTGTATCCAACCCGTGGAGATTTCTCCAGAGCCTTGATGCAGAATTTTTCCCAGAGTGATTGTCAGTTCCTGGAGCCAGTGTAATCTCTATCTGCTTCTCTTGAACTATGAAAAGAGCATTACCATAAAACCCAGTAACTCAAGCAGCTTAAATGAGACCTTTCTGGCTGCCTGGAAAGGCTGACTGCAAAGCCACCATTCACTAAAACAGATCTGAATGTGGCCTCAGTGCTTCCCATGTATGCCACATACTCAGATGGCATTTTTGCAGAAGCATTGATAATCTTGATGACTTAATACTGACTGCTCATTGCTTTCAAATACACAAGCTTCTTATAGCAGTCCTGGCAGCTGAAGAAGGTCATCTCCATGCTGAAGACAGGCCCAGCAGCTCATAATCAAAGCTTCTGGCCAGTATCACCGTATTGCAAATATTTCTGTGTGAATAAGTGGAAAGGTTTACAACAAGACTAAAGGGCAAGCCCCTCAAACAGCAGTCCACATGGGAATAAGAGCACCCACAGCCAGGAATGGCACCGGCAACTTGTCTCAAAGCCATAGACTGATGGGGCAGGTATTTAGGACACTTCCTTAGCATCCAGTTTGATTTATGCAACATCCTGATTCCTGAATTGCTGTACCATCCCAGGCTGTTGCTGACTGTGGTGTTCACTCTTACAATTTCCTGCCTGAGGTTACCTTCCCAGCAGGCATGGTCCTTCCTTTAGGTCATACCTCCATGAAGAACCCTGGCGGAAAAAAGAAAGAAGATTGGTTTTGTAACTGAAATTTAACCAAGCTAAATAAAGCAAACCGCATCTTGCTTTCACCTAGGCACCTTGCCATGCAAATAGGAACTTCAGAGCAGATGCAGGATGGGGATATCCTCAGTCTTCTTTGAGGATGCAAGAGAGGAACAGAGGAGCTGCCTTAGTTTAGGAGATGTAAGGAGTTTGTTGGGTTTAGTCGTGCAACAGGAAGGCTGAAAGTAGACACAACTAGCTCATATAAATACCACAGAATAAACAGCTAGAAGGAGAAAGTGCACCAGCAGGTTATGGAAGGGGTGGATACAGAGCTGGACTCCAGGAGCCAAGAGCTCTCACCTTGTCCTGTACTCATCAGCGATATGACCTTGTCTAAGTTCAGCAGTGTCCTGTGTTGTGTGAACACTACTGTGTATCCATGTGGGTTTTTATCAGTCTTTTAAGTAACTTCTCTCTCCAAATGCTTCTTCTGTTTCCAGAAGCAGGAGGTAATGATTTTAGTCCTGCTTTCTCCTCTACCATGGAGAGCTTGTGATGTACCTGTTATACTCCCCCCATCTGTTAGGGAAACAGTTCATTCCCTGTGCAGTGAGCCTAGTTTGAGAGCTTGGCTGCTCTAATAATGCTCCTCTATTTATAGCCTTTCATAATTTGTTTCATGACAAAGCGTTTCTGCAAGATGCTCCTTGATTCTTGTAAGTTTGTAATGATTTTTTTCCTTCCTGTGTTATTGAAAGTAGCTTTTGTGCTCATAAAAATTACTGTAATAAAGGCTATTTCATGTGTTCAGAGTAAATGATAGGGACTTTAATAGGGTTTGAATGAAAGCTTAGAATTCTTCGTTTTCTTTCAATTCTTTTCAATCTTCTGGGTCAGATGAGCCTGGCTTACCCTGAAACTTGTAAGAGCAGAGCAGGGATGGAGTAAAATGATCTTGATGCCATTCAGCCTTGCCCATTGCTAGCAAAGCAGCTCAGTCCTCTGCCCAGAGTCTCTGATGATGGCACATTGCAAAGAGCAGAAGGGCAAAGCCTGGAGGTGGCACTGGCTGTGCTTCATTTGCTCATTCTATACCTGTCACCAGATATGACAATCTAATTCTTTCTGTTAGGCCAGCTATTAAATTTTGTTGGAATTGATACAGCTGGCCTGATGAAATACTCTCCAACACCTTCCTCCCTCAGATCTCTGCACCATCACTATATTTTTATTGCCATTGTGAGCTGCACAATTGCATCAGTTTTACCCCAGAAGAGGATCTCCAGGTTTCCTTAATTCCCTGCAGTATTTTTAGTCTGGAGAAGAGATCTTCTCTGCTGGTTCCCTGTTCTACAGAGCTGATGGTGCAACTTTGAAGCAAAGGAAGATGTCTTTCTCTTTGCTGTCTGTGAGCCGAGGCTCAGGCTTATCACAACTACACCTTTTGTGGGGAAAACTGGACTGAGAGAGTTGATTCCTGAAGCTACAGTCACGCCATTGCTCTCAGCCAAACTGGGTGGCACCTCATTAAGCAGTGAGCTGTGGTATTTCATTAGTCAAGTTTCAGGTTCATACTTCTGTGGTTGTCCTCTCCTTACGTGGTCACAGCTGTGCCTGCAGTTTATTTACAGTTGAAGGTTTCAGCAGTCTCTGGTGGGCTCCATCTTTGCTGCTTCTCCGTGGACAGTCCACAGCCCCACGCCACTTCTCTGCTGTCGTGGTTTGAGGCCCCCCTCAAACAGTTCTGCACACCCCCCCCCTCTTTCTTCCCCAGTCCCGGGGAAATGGG
>JASSUY010014498.1:8428-18457 GCA_032466535.1 Forpus xanthops | reverse complement strand
CCATTACAATGTCTTATTGACTAGACCACTTTATACTGTGTTTCTTGATATGGTTGGTAATGATGAATAAGAGCACAGTTTTTCATCATAAAATCAAGATGTTTTTCAGACATTTGCAATAGGTAAGAAGTCATTTTGACATCAAATGTCTGTATGATTATCAACAAAGGCTTATTTAAATGTCTTAACAAATGACTTTATTTGATAAATTTTAATTTCAGTTGTGAAATGCAGCATTAGAAACACTATGATAATGTTCAACTTGCCTTATTTGGCCATAGTGGAATCCTGGTGAGAATGGACTTAGGGTACTCTGCTGACTGCCTCTTTTGACAAGATATTCCCTTGCGACGTTATAAAGTTAATATGTGCTATGTATGAAGATAGGATGAGAAACTTGCAGCTGTTCAACCTGGAGAAGAGAAGGCTGTATGGAGACCTCATAACAGCCTTCCAGTATCTGAAGGGGGCCTACAGGGATGCTGGGGAGGGACTCTTCATGAGGACAAGGGGTAACAGGTTCAAACGTAAAATGGGGAAGTTTAGACTGGATGTGAGGAAGAAATTCTTTACCGTAATGGTGATAAGGCCCTGGAATTTGTTGCCCAGGGAAGCTGTGAATGCTCCATTGCTGACGGTGTTGAAAGCCAGGTTGGACATAGACTTGGGTGGCATGGTTTATTGTGAGGTGCCCCTGCCCCTGGCAGGGGGGTTGAAACTAGATGACCTTAAGGTCCTTTCCAACCCTAACTATTCTATAATTCAATTTGAAGTCTCAGACACAAGTACTAGCATCTGGAATAGCCCAAAGTGTAAAATAAAGCTTTCTGAACACTGAGGGGTTTTACAGAATTTAGAGAAATGGAAAAATTAATAGATATATCTTGTTCCTATCAACAATACTGCAGAAGCATTATGTTCTCCACTGAATATGTGTGTGTACCTGTGTCCATATGTGTGTGTATATATATGCACATATGAAATACATATAATATATATTACTTGTATATATATACATATAGATATATTTATGCATACATATTCATATATGTTAGCACCATAGTATACTAAATCAGTGGCTGAATTTAATTTGAATGAAGGATTAATTTTTTTATTTTTTTTCAATATGAATTCTTATATATGGTGTACAACACATCAGTACACAGCCAGAAAATACAGCAGGTAGATGACCACAGAGTCTTGTTCTGCAAACAGGCAGGGTATTCAACAAAATGACCATAGAAGGGCCATATAATGTGCACAATTTAATAAACAAGCACACTGAAGCAAACAAGCATACTAATGAATCAGGTATATATGTATATATATATATATTAAATAAGCACAATGAAGCAAATCAGAGAAATATATACATATAACACAGGAAAATCAGCAATACATCAAATCATTACTCCACAGAAAGAATACTGATTAAGAATTATGCCACCAACTGCCACTGAATCATCATGCAGGCCCACACTTCCAGCTGGGAAACCCCATTGGAGCTGATGACAATAGTCTCAGGTAACTGGGAAAATTCCTACATCGTGCATCCACCCTTAAGTGAGGCTTCAGATTTGGCTATAGGGGGATCCTGCTTTTATACCCTTCAGAAAACAACTGGCTTTATGCCAGCTCTGTAACTGTTTACTCGTGTGGCCATGCAATTTCTCATGATCTGAGTTGCTGTCCACACCAAGAGCATTGGCCAGACACCCCAGAATTACAGAAGCTGAACCCTTATGTTTTCCTGCCTCTTTCTGACAATAGTCTCAGTAAAAATAAATATATATACTTTATTGAATACACTTTGACAAAAATGTACTTTGTTATGTCTCTCAAATGAGGATCAACTCTTAGGTAGGTACCCATCCATTACTGAACTCAGATTGAAATGTAGTAATAAAAGAACTGCAAACCAAATTCATCTACAGAAATCTGTGTGGAACAAGCTATATGGGAGTAGTACACTCCATGTAGGTTTTCTTGGGAAATCTATTACTGCGAAATATGGAGAGTTTATAGTGAAGGTATGCAACCTGCCAAGTACATGCTACCCGATGGACTATATTTTTTTCCCCACATCTTATCCAGAAGATGATACTGCAATATAATCACTCTGTGCTACTCTTATTTCCTTATTTCCAAGTTAGAGGAAATAAGAAAAAAAATAAACACATTTGAAAATACATTGGCATTCAAGAATCATGTATTGCATGTGATGAGGGTATATTTTCTCATGAGTCCTCACTTGGAGTACTGTGTGCAGTTCTGGTGCCCTCAATCTGAAAAGGACATGCAACTGTCCAGAAGAGAGCCATGAGGATGATCAGGAGACTGGAGCGCCTCCCCTATGAAGATAGGACAGAAAGTTGGGGCTGTTGATCCTGGAGAAGAGAAGGCTGTGTGGATACCACATAGCAGCCTTCCAGTATCTGAAGTGGGCCTATAGAGATGCTGAGGAGGGTCTTGTCATGAGGGACTGTAGTGATAGGACATGGGGTAATGGGTTCAAAGTTAAACAGGAGAAGTTTAGATTGGATATGAGGAAGAAGTTCTTTTCTGTAGGAGTGGAGAGGCACTGGAATGTGTTGCCCAGAGAAGTTGTGAATGCTCCATCACTGGCAGTGTTGAAGGCCAGACTGGCCAGAGCCTTAGGTGACATGGTTTAGTGTGAGTTGTTCCTGCCTATGGCGAGGGGGTTGGAAATAGATGATCTTAAGGTCCTTTCAAACCCTAACTATTTTATGATTCTATGATTAGCTATAATAGCAGTAACTGGCATTAGTATACTGGCTGCTATGCATTGTGCTTTTAAAATATAAATTATAACTCAGTGATATAATCACTGCAGAATTCAAGTAAATACTGTGAGATCCTTCTTTATCAATTCAGTTTTCACTAGGAGACATGAGGAACAGTTTTAAAGGGTTTCTTTCAATTGAAGGGGTCATTCCTGGATTAAGATATAAGATTGGATTTGGGGTCATATAGTTTTAGATTCCAGATCATTCTTGAGTTTCCTTGAGACTCTCCTTGTCCTTGTAATTCCTTATTTTAGTATTTGCCCGTCAGCCTCTGTAATTATTATGCAATTAGTTTTGGAAGGAAACTAGTGTATTATAACTCCTGTTCAAAAAATTAAATAATTTTCTTCTA
Source organism: Forpus xanthops (assembly GCA_032466535.1). Lineage (NCBI taxonomy): Eukaryota > Metazoa > Chordata > Aves > Psittaciformes > Psittacidae > Forpus > Forpus xanthops. The sequence continues at coordinate 15,298 of JASSUY010014498.1, read as the reverse complement.
TATGATAGAAAAGTCAAATTTATTGATGTTACTTAGTAATATAATAAGTTGATGAAGGCAACTGTTTTGTTGTGACACAACGCCATATTCATTATGCTGGAAGTTTGAAATCTGTATGAAGCTCCAATGTTTTATGATCTACAGTAGATTTATGGGTACACATGCATGAAAGTGATGATTACAACTAATAATCCCTCAAATCCTCAGCAAAATTTCATAGCTCTAACAGTTCTTCATTATGGCATTTCTTATATATGATACTTGTGTTTTATATACACATGGATGTATGAATGTTATCCTGAATAATTAAAATAAAACAATTGAAATCTGAAAATAGAAAACATTGAAAGTAAAAACACAGTTCCATTAATATTAACAACTATCTCATATCTAGGAAGAAGGAGATATAGGATTTGCTTGTATTTTCTTCATTTAAAATTTTAACCTATTCATATTATTGCAACAGTTTTCTAGAGCTTTATTGATCACTTAATTCATCAATAGCTTTGAAGAAGATAGGCAATAAAAATCGAATACCCATGTTTGTAATCTAATGTATCTATGCTTTCATAATACTAAATTCAAGGAGCATATTAATATTTTTATAAAACACTCCCAAGGTGGCAAATATTTTAGCTGTACTAAACTTGAAATAAAGACTATGTTCTTAAATTTTAATATGAAATCTTGAATTCATACCTCTAATGTCTTTTTTCTACTAGATGGTGTTGCAAAATGCTTGAGAAATTTCTGCAAACATTTGGCAAAATAACATTTACAATAAAATCTCCAACAAAATTTGTTGTATATTAAAGATGAAAGAGTCTTCTTGGTTTACATCTCTTTGTTTACTGAGAATGGAATTGTTCACCAGAGTAAAAATTCAGTTTGTTATATTGTATATTGATTTGCAGTTCAGTGGGTTAGTACAAGTAGATTTGATGCTGAGGTTTGTTACAGTGCAAAAATACATCCTCCCTGAAGTCAATGCTGTTTCAAAAAATGGAAACCAGAAAAAAAGCAAGAATTAGGTCAAATATCAGCTCGAAATGCATGTTAAAATGCTAGTGTGACGTGTATACAGGTCATGTTGGGTGACACTGGCAAGATTATAAGACCAAGGCTAGAGGTCCTTTTTTCTCCAATGGACAAGTGGGCACAGTGTGGGACACCAGGAATTGCCCTTATGGACTGTAAGGAGTGGCTGGGGGAAGAAGACTAGGGATCTCTTTCCTCTAAAAGAAAAAAGCTAGCTTTATTCCTAGGGAATCAGAAATTTAGTTGCTTTTGTCTGTTTGTTTGTTTTCTATAAAAGTGTTTACATTTGTGCAGCTAATATGTGATAAACACAAGAGCCTGAGAAGTAGACACTTCTCACATTATGACTTTCTTCCACTTTGTCTATGTGAAGTTTTCCTTCCTTAGAAATAAAAATGTCACTAGGGAGGGCCGATGTACATCTTTATGATGTTCTGATGCAGAAACTGGGCATGAATAGGTTATACATTGAAACTGAATATGAAACTCCAGAATACAGTAACAACTCTACAATTAGAAACAAAGTATTGTCTGAATACTACATGTGGTGCTATTCTGGTGACTGCACAGCACACAGGAATCTGGAAAATAGGCCATTCTCTTAATGACTCCTGATTCCTTTCAGGTGCACTACATTTCCGTAAACAATGGTTTCCAGTGATGCTGTCCAAGTCCAAGGACATAAAAAAATGTTTCTGTAGAGTGCTACTGTCTTTTATTGTACTAGATGATAGAGACTGGAAAAAATAAAGGTGTTTTTAAGCAACATGTCATTTCAAGTTAATTGTATGATTATTCATATCATATCCCTCTACCATTTTAAAATAAAACCATATTTAAAAAAAAAAAAACAACGAAACACACACACTCACAAAACCCACCTCACTATACTTATATTGTAAAGAATCAATCTAGTTTTGATATATTTTTTTTTTTTTTTACTTAAAAAGAAGGGTTTTGAGGTGGGAAGTATTAGCTTATGAACTCCACTCAATCCAGGACCATCCTGTCCTACATGCATTTGTGTAAGGTGCCAGACAAAACAGCATGGTATGTAAAGGCAAGAAACATTTTGCTTTTATGTGGCTAAGGTTGGAAGGAACATCCAGACGTTATTTCTTCCAACCCACTTGCTCAAGCAGAGCCAACTAGATCCAGTTGCCCAAGACCATGCCTACAAGGCTCTTCAATGTCTCCAGGAATGGAGACTCAGCAATCCACATGTACTATCTGTTCCAGTGTTCAGTCAACCTCTTGGCAAAAAAGTCTTTCCTGTTGCCATGTCTGTGTAACAGCATGCAAAATCTTCTGCAACAAATGAGAAGTATACACTAAGCATAAGGTCATATTGAATAAAAATCTCCAGGGATTCAACAAACCAATCCAACTTTGTTTGACAAAGGAAAGAAAATCATAAATCCTAATATTGTATTTGTCTTTCTTTTTTGTTTTTCTCCAGTGTTTCTAAAGATACTGTTTAAAACAAACTTCATAACTGATATGTAATGATTTTGAATTTCAAAAAATGCCATCCTATTAAAGTCCATGAGAATAGAATATTATAAAGCATAATAATTCTAAATTACATTTATTTTTATGTAAATGCATTAACATTATTTTACATATCTTTTTTTTTTTTTCCACCAATACAATCACAGTTTTTATCCTTCCATATCTAACTTTTTAGGAGTTTTGTCCATATTTTGTTAGAATTAAAATTATTTTTTCATTGCTAGAATTTAGTTTTCTATTCCATATCTAAAAGGGCCTTAACATAGAGTCTCAGTCTACCACTATAAACTTTTGTATTTTCCCAGCTGCACATTAATGTCATCAGAAAATTAAAAAGTCTACTCAAAATCATATTTTGTTATCCAGACTCTATACTTCGGGCCACTTCAGATGCACTTTGTTAAATGTCATTAGCTACTCTATCAACAAACTAGACATATATACAAAGAAGAATTTCTGAAAGCTTATGTAGAGTTTTATTAATGCCACTTTCCATAAAAACTGAACATTCCCTGAATCAGCTTTTGTAAACTGCTCTTCAGGAATGTACTAAGGAGTTGCCAAATCTGGTAGCCCAGTGAAGACAAGGATACCACAGCTTTATTCCCCTAAGGCCACCCAGCAGTTTAGATGAGAGGGCATTCCCAGCAGGCACACACCCATGAGGTACAAGCATATGCGTATATATACACAGCCAGCCATACAGAACAACACAAAAAAGCACACGCTGTAGTCAAACACAAGCAGCACTGAGAGCTTCGTCTTGTTCTCCTCTCTCTCTGATGAGGATGAATGTCTGCTAGTGGGAATATATATGTATGTGAGTACCTATAGGTGCAGTATGATCCCTCCATCATCAAGGCTCAGACTCCTTCCAGTAGCTGCCCCTGTATCTCAGTTTCCACCACAGGCTCCCTTGAGCCACTGCCATTGTGCACAGATATAAGCCAAAGCAGGGAACAATTTTAACACCCTGATCAACTGATTTTCCTCTGTGCCCCATTCTCTGTGTGGAGATTAATTTTTCTGCCAGATATCCAGAAAAATTTACAGATTTACTTTTTTTCTTTTTTTTTTAATAGAGCTGAGGAATATAACCCTCTTGTTTATTAGGAATATTCAGCACACATAAGAACATATTTAAAAAATGTAACTTTATTTATTAACTTTACTTTTCATTTGTACCTTTAATAAAAACATAGGAAATTTGCAGTATAAGCTTAAAATAAATGAAAAGCATCCATCTGATTTTGTTTTTTTTTTTTTTCAGGCATTCTTAACATTCCTTAATGTTACAATTTCATGGTTTCAATATTATTCTTTTAATATTATTTTTTAATTTTTAAAGTGTACAATTCCAAAGGAAGCTAGCCAACCAACACCAACACACACAACCTTCGTCCAAATTAGAAATATCTTTCATGATACTGTTTGGGAATGGACTTATCAAAATTTTCTTCAGAGATAATAAACCTGCCAGGCTTAGAGTCTGTCAGCCACTGCCTTTTTCAAAAAGTACATTAGGCAAGTACTGCAAACACTCCTGTTTGAATTGCTCTTATTGATTTTGTTAAGCTTTACATCGAGCCCATAGAGTTCTTATTATTACAATAAATTTGCTATTTGTTAAATAAATCCTGTGGACAGTTTAAAAAAGCAACCAATATGTCTGTCACTCACTGGACATGTAATCGTCCAAATGACTACAAAAGACTAATAGGCACTGGCTGTGCCACAACAGATTATGGGGAAATACCCTTTAATCTATTATGGATTAGTGTTATGTATACTCTGACAAAGTGAGATAAAATATGATTTTTTTTTTAATTCCTTTGTAACTTAGGTGTTCATTTTTTGCCTTATTCCCTTACTCTCTCCCTTTACCATTATTTCTCCAATGAAATGAAAATACATGAAATAAAGCATAATTTTCTAGACTTTCTTACTTATTTGTTCTGTTGTCTTTTTACTCTGCCACCACCATTTATATAAACCAGTGTCTTTTTTTGTCCTTACGGTTTATTTCATTAATATTCTTCCTTTATAAGTATTTTCCGATGTTATTTTTTGTCTTTCATCTGAAGCAGTCATTTTTACTCATCTCTGCGTTTCCAGTGCAGTCATTGAAAATCTAAAGCATTTACTCTTCTTTTACAACAAAAACCCCAGTCCACTTATGCGTATTGTGGGATTTTCTTAAGACATGCAAGTTCATACACCCTTCATCCAATTGAGCTAAAGTTTTTCTGCAAGCCCCCAGAACATTTTGCTCTATACAGAGTACTTTCTCTAAGTGAGCAGATTGTCTTTGCAGTAAGACAAATTGTGCAAATAAATTTTCATGGAATCAGACTCATAGAGTGGTATTGGTTGGAAGGGATATTTAAAAGATCATCTAACTCAACTCCCCTATATATAGCTCTATCTATCTATATTAGATAGGTTTCTCAAAGACTCATCAAAATCTGACTTTGAACACTTCCAGTGACAGGCCATTCACAGCTTCCACAAATGGAAAACTTATTCACTACATCCTCATCATAAGTAATTTCTTCCTTATGTCCAAACTAAACCTACTCGCTTTCAGTTTAAAACCATTTACCCTTGCCCTATTACTACATGCCTTGGTATAAAAGCTCTCCCCATCTTTCCCTCGACGGAACTTTTTCTCCTCCAGGCTGAAAAACCTCAACTCTCAACTCTCAACCTTTTTTCAGAGTAAAGGTGTTCCACTCCTCTGAACACTGTCATGGCCCTCCTCTAACATGTCCATGTCTTTCTGGTACTGGGGACCACAGAGCTGGAGGCTGTTCTCAAGGTGAGGTCTCACCAGAGTATGTAGAGGAGAAAAATCACCTCCCTTGACCTGCTGGCTAAGATTCTTTTCATGTAGCTCGGGATATGATTGACTTTCTTGACTGCAAATGCACATTGCCAGCTCATGTGCAATTTGTCATCCACCACTAGCCCTAAGTGCTGCTCCACAGGGCTGTTCTCAATCCAATCATCACCCAGCATGTATTTATAGCAGGATTCTTCAGACCCAGGAGCAGGACCTTGTACTTGGCCTTCTTGAACTTCATGAGGTTCACCCAGGCAAACCCCTCAAGAGTGGTAAGATCCCTATGGACAGAGAATCTCTATCCATGGCAGAATATTCCTGGCCTAATATCACTATATAAAGTCACACTGCTGTAACATTTCTTTCTTTTTTTCTGTCAACAGTAAAAATGAAAGTTTTAGATATTTATAGAAATCACAGTTTGATTAAAAATTATTCTAATAAGAACATCTGATGTACATCCTTACGAAAACTATTCTAGCAGGATATCAAAATAAAATGACAATTTCTGTAGATTCCATGTGTACTGAAGTCTTCCTTAAATCAAGTTGCATCTGTTAAGAGAAATCTTTTTATTTGCTCTATGAATGTCAATCTTTTAAGCTAGTAATTGTCCTTTAGATTTACAATGTTATTTATGACTTCTGTTGCACAGTGTTGGACACTGCAATTCCATCATTACATATTCAAGATTGAAAATGTAGTATGGAAAATTGTGCAATACTTCCTAATGGTGCTATGAAGAACTGCTCCCCTGCAGTGAAATGCTTAAATAACAGTGAAATAAAGCCAGTGCTTCCAGAAATCATGCCGTAAATGTAGTAGAATGGTAATTTTCTGGTTCATTCTCTTCAAGGTTAATACATTTTTTGTGCGTTCCTCAGTAGACCATACCCTATTTCTTCAAGTTTTCTCATATGCTGGAGATTGGCTGGTGGTTCTGTGGAATGGTAAAATCTCTTTTCTTCACTTTGTTATTGTTAGATTGAGCTGTTATCTTCCATTAGATTGAACTATTATTTTCTATCTCTTCCTTCATTAGGCTGTTGAATAAATTCACACAGGCCACAATATGGTAAATAATAAGTCATTGTACTGGTCTTTATTTTTTAAGAGAACAATTTATTTACTTGTCATTCTCACATCTCTAAATTGAAATTACATAGTTTTCTTGACTTCAAAATGACCAAGATTTTAGCTTCCATCTGTTCTTTCTGACTATAAAAATATTAAAAAATAGCCTGAATAAAGTACTACCTCCTCCTAACTTTAATTCTCATCAATTCTGAAGGAAGTATAACGTTAAAGTAGTGTTAAAATACTGCAGTTATTTATGTCATGGAAGTGCTAAGGACTTCCTATTTTTAAGGACTATACCAGAAATTTTCTATGTGGAAGAAGTTTCTTAACTAATAAAGGGAGCATGGCAGACACAGTAATATTCCTTATTTCAAATAAAGTTTTTATAATATGAGAAA
>JASSUY010014497.1:37408-52124 GCA_032466535.1 Forpus xanthops | reverse complement strand
TTATATTAAAATGCTACACACAATAGCAGTTTATGCTATGTTGTTTAAAAATATAGCAAAAACATAATATGTGTGTTTCTTCTTTTGTATGAAGAAAATCCAGAAAATCAAACTCTTAAGATCTTCTGACAGAAAAAAGAGGGAATCACAGAGTGGTGGAAGCAGCATTCTGGTGCGATAAGGTGAGAGCAGCAGATGGACTCTCTACTGCCTGGAATGAATAAAATGCAACTTGCAATGTTAAAACTTCTTCTCTTTTAAATAAAATCCCAAGATGTAAAATAGGTTCCAATAAATAATGTAACAGTTGCAAAATTCTAATGTTGTAGTGAAATGTTATGAAATATAACTCCAGTTATGTGCTCTTAATCTGCTGCAGCTAAAGAGAGGATTTTGTTTTCTTCAATTATGCCTTTGTAGTTCAAATTCTTGGATTTAGAATACACATATCCATTACTTAATTGGCTTATTTACAATTTTAACAATTCTTAGCACCATTGTTTTATGCAAGAAATAGAAGGAAATGTAATGAATATGCAAAAGTAATCCCAAATTTTAAGGACTATTCAAACCTAATTTAAGACCAAAGTCCAGAACCATCGATCAATCTATATCATAAACTTTAGTAGCATTATGCTGTGAATTTGGAGGTAATGCTTATACAAATACTAAGAAAAGTTCATAAAAATACTGTGTAAGTTTCAAAGCAATCTAAAAGCAGATATCTTCAGATGATATAAAAAAAGTTTGATTTCATAAGTTTTGTTGTAAAAATATCTGGTTTAATTTTTGGTATTTCAGTATTTTCACTTGAATAATTTATAATGATGAAACTAGTTTTTAATCAGCCGTTATTGCAAGCTATCATGCTTCAGTGATGTCATCTGCATTTGTTTGTATTAATGCTAATGTTACTATCAAAATTTGCCTGTGGGAAAACATGTAATTCTATTTTAAAGAGTTCTATTTATGACAATACTAAAGAGAGAGTCTACGAAGCTATTGTCAGCTTCTCTATTTCAGAATGGAAGCAGCATAAATATATTGATATCAGAAATATGCGGTTTTTAAAATTTATTGGTGTATGATAAAGGTGATCTGATCTGTGAATGCATATGCGTGTGTGATTACTTTTTATAATGTAAAAATATGAGTGATGGTTTACTCAAAATAAAACGTAGGACAATGCTGTACATGCATATTCTTGAAAAAAACACTCTCAGGGCATCTTTTATAATTAAATAAAATCATTTACCTGTAGAAGGTATTTATTTAAAATAATAACAACACTAGGTGTATGCTGTCTTGTGTGAAGTACAAAATGTGTCTTTGGACTTAGCATTATTTTGCTGTCTGAATTCCTAAGCTTCTTATATAGCAGTTGACTATAGGAGTATTCTCTGTTTAGTCACAGACTTTGCTTGGATTCTGTGAAAACACTCAGGTTTTCAGTTTGTTCTGTAGCCTGGCATAGGATCTTGTTAATCACAGATTTCTTTAAAGGCTTCTTCAAGTGTTATGATGTTGTTGTGGTTTAAGGCCCTCACCTAGTTCGCTCATTCACCCCCTCCTCTTTCTTCCCCCAGTCCTGGGGGGATGGGGAGGAGAATCAAAAGAATGCAACTCCCACAGGTTGAGATAAGAACGGTTTAGTAACTAAGGTATAACATAAATCACTACTGCTACCACCAGTAGTAATAAAGACAAGGCAAATACAAGGAAAGAATACAACCGCTCACCACCGATACCCAGCCTGACCAAGCAGTGCACCACCACCCTTCTGTGTCTCTGTCCTCCATTTTACATCCTGGTCATGACGTGCTGTGGTATGGAATATCTCTTTGGTTAGTTTGGGTCAGGTGTCCTGTTTCTGCTTCCTCCCGGCTTCCCCTCCTCCCTGGCAGAGCATGAGATTCAGAAAGCCCTTGATCAGACCACATTACCAAGCAGTAACTGAAAACACTGGTGTTATCAGTGCAGTTTACAGGCCCAAAATCAAAACCACAGCACTGCACCAGCTACCAAGGAGGAAAATGACTGCTACTGCTGAACCCATGACAGATGTTTAACATTCAGTATTGATACAGATGCATAGATGACCTATACTGGCTCCTCCTAGGTTCTGCTTTTGTCTCATTAATAAAAACAGATACTCCCAGTTCCCCAGGGACAACTAACATTCCAGCTACAGCTGCTCACCCACAGGCAGCAGGAGACTGCTCAATCTGTTCAGTCTGACTTCTGCCAGGGACCAGACTCAAATCACAAGTGGTCAGCTGCAGAATAGGACTCAAAACTGTGTTAACCCTCCAGTGCCTTTACTAGAGCAATGCAGAACAACAAGTAAGTTCAGAAACTTGAATCCAAGCTATTTCTCCCCTTAATAAGCATGTGATGGGCTGTTATATAGTCTGTCTTTTGTTTCTTATTGGCCGTCATATGTCTTTCACTTCTAACTGATTAATTCATTTAATGCTGATAACACACACTCCACTCAATAACCCTACTATGTATTAAATCCCTGCTATGTAAGCTTTAATTTGTTTATTCATACATTTTTTGGTCTGCACATTTTCCTTATACAATGCTCCTGACATCTGTATACTTTCATAAGTCTGTCACACTACAGACCTCCATCCCAACAGTATTTTTTGGGGCTGCTTACTTCTGGGTTACTTCTATTGGATAGCACCAATACTTCTGAACCCTTTGCAGCATTGTTTTTACCTGCAACTTGGAATAACAGCTGTAGGTCAACTGTACAGTGCTAACCAAGTGGCTCTTCTATAGAACAGCATTTCTCCAATTACTCATTCAGAAGCAGAAATGAGTGATTCTTTTTCTTTCCTGATATATTCATACTGCAATGTGGAGTTAGGTTAGATGCCCTTTGTGTTTTAGTCAGATACCAGTATCTGTCTGCTAAATACTTTTGCAAGTGGCTTACACCAGTGTCTGGGTTGCTGTGGGTAGACCTCTAGTGGTAACTGACATGATTTTTAGAGATATTAGCCTTATCCTGTAATATATCTTCTAAATCTTTTCTTGCAGATGCATCTGTCTGTGTGTGTTTACTGATAAACACCTTTAAAGCTTCTATGTCAAATGATTTTGAAAACTCTTCTGCCCCCTTTTAGGCAGCTATTTGTGAAGGCTGTATGAGCAAGTAGAGTAGTGCTTGGGTCTCTTAGTTATATATAGCTGAAAACATCTTTTCACGTTGTTTCATACTTAATTCATAGGACTGCTGCTATTAAAAATGTACTAAATATTAAAGATCTTGCTGTTTGGAGTCACTGCAGTGCTTGAATAGACTGAATTGTATCTTGGTCATAGAAATATTTTTCTGAAATATTTTTGCAGCTCCTTTTGGATTTTAGGATCAGCTCTGTGAGCAGATTTATTCCACTTTTATGGACATGCATTTTTTCCTGCCAAAGTCTGTCTTAATTCAGGCATAGAGTCCTGTTATGTAGTTCACCCTGACATCTAGGTGATAATACATGCAAAAATTCTGGTTTTAGGAGAAGCCCAGCTTGGCGTTATGAACCAGTCCAGAATCAGATTTTACATGTTCAGAATATCTATTTTTCAGAATTATTTTGCCTTTAATGGAAAGAATATTTTAAAAGTAGACACATCACGTACCCAAAGAAAATGAAGTGCTTTGGTACTCTGAATAAACACTTTGGAAGAGGTCGCGCTCCAAGCCACTGCAGACTTCATGATAGACTAAGTGCAATTTCTGCAGTAATAAAACCTCTAGGCAGAGGCAGTAAATTCTCTTTTAGGGCTTGATCCTGCTTCTATTTTTATAAGTAGCAAAATTCTACTAACACTGGGGTCAGTGGGTTCTTAAGTCTCATTTTTACAGAAGATAATATTGAAGAATATCAGGCCTGCAGTGTTTGCGAATTTCCAAAATTCAGTTTTGTGTTTCCCTTTTTTTTTTTTTTTTCATTTCTTTGGTTTTTTTTTTTATTTGCATGGTACATTTTACAAGACACATTTTTGTCACTTTGGACCTTAATGAACTTAGCTTGCTACTTGGGCATTAATATAAATAGGATGACCTACTGTTAGCTGGAGAGACAAAATAGGTTTTTATATTTTCATATTTCACTGTCTTTTTAGTCTAATGTAAAATAATAAAACAGTGTCTTGGTTTCAGCTGGGATGGAGTTAATTTTTTCTTCCCAGTAGCTTGGCCCAGCACAGTGTTTCGGCTTTAGTCTGGGAACAATGCTGATAACACACTGATGTATAGCTGCTGCTAAGTAACACTTACCTTGGCCAATAACTTCTCAGTCTCTCATGGTTTGCCAGTAAGGAGGGGCACAAGAAACTGGGAGGGAGCAGAGACAGGACACTTGACCCAAGGCAGCCAAAGTGAGAATCCATTCCACAGCATGTCATGCTCAGTATATATGGCCACCAGGGATGGCCAGAAAGGGCTGCTTGTGTCGGGCTGGACATTGGTCAACAGGCCATGAGCAATTTTGTTGTGCATCACTTCCTTTTCTTGGGTTTTATTCCTCTTGCTTTCTTTTTGTTACCTCACTTCTCATTACACTTATTATATTTTATTGCAAGTATTAAACTATTCTTATCTCAATCCGTGGATTTTACCTCTTTCCAGTTCTCCTCCTCATCACACTAGGGGGATTAAGGGGAGTGACCAAGCTGCTGCATGGTACATAGTTGTCAGCTGGGGTTAGACCATGACAAATGGAAATAAAGTCTCTTACGTAGCCCAGTAAACAAAGTGCTTTCTTTATTTACATTTCTGTTGGATCAACTAACCTGCCAATGAACAGTAATGTTTTAAAAGTTTCTTCAAAAATCATAAAAAGGAACGGTCGGTCTACTTTGATGACAGGAGGCACTGTGAATGCAGTTATTTCTGACCCACTAGCTGCTGTGGCTTCAGTTCCTTCTTCATCCACTTCAATTACTGCCTTTTGGACAACCTGAAATGCAATTTAGAAATAAGCTATGTGACAGAAATAAATATTAACATGACAAATGCTTTTGCAAGTGCTGCAAGGCACTCTAGTTTAAATAAGCTTTTATTAAGGATTAAAAGGAGTGGGCCTGTGCAATCTAGCTCTGTCTGCTCGACTGGTAGATCCTTGTGCTGTCTACTTTAGCAGCAGAGGAGATAGTACAGCTGCCATGACCACAATACTTAGTGTGGATGCTAGTGTGCTTTTCTACATTTCTGAGCATAGAAGTTTTGTTCTTGCAAGTAGTGGCATGAAGCAACCACTGTATTTGTATAGTGCTCCTCTTTGACACCTAACATGGGAGAGTTTCTCAAAAGCAGGAAGTCTTGTTTTCATCAGTCACAAAAACTGACTGGCTGGATATGTAATTTACAATTGATTTTGTGAGAGAGTAGGCAAATTCTCTAATTATCTTGGCTTTTTTCCTCTATATGTTTTTCAATTTCTATATTTCATAGCGCAGAGTAAAAATGTAAAGCAATGAGGTACAATCCTGGATTGGTCTGAAGATCTTCCCACCCAATTGAAACTGCGGCCTGGCAAGGTGTGATACTTTACCCATTTTTGTTCTTTCAGACTGCATGTATCTCTGAGTGCTGTCTCTGTATTTGGACCTGTATCGGTGAACTGCTTAGACATATAGTGCATTCCCAACTCCCAAACTCCTAATTCTAGGACTGACTTGCGTGAAGGCAGTTGAAGGACCTCATCAGTGTTGAGCTCTCTGCTAAACATTCTTAAATAATGAAGCTGCATGCCATCACACAGGGACAGGATGCTCCTCTGGCACTTTGTAGCTGATGAATATATGGCTTTGAATTTCGGCAAGCACTTACTCAAGTGTGATTTTTTCATAACTCAATAGAGTTAACTGCTGGCAATCAGCATGTAATAGTTGTATGACTAAGAGAAAGGGAGAAAAATGCTGCAGATTGCCATTGTGTTTCACAAAAGTGAAACAGTTTATACCAAACTGAAAATTACTGCTCTTTATCTGATATACATTTATTGTTAGGATGTTATGTTTTTCCAGAAAGGTTATTTTGTTAAACCAGCATAATTTTTAAAAACCCTACTTCAGGGCTTGGTGTTTTTGCAACTGGTATAGAGGTGTTTATCATACTGCCTATTAGCAGTTTTGGCAAATCACAAAGGCTTCTATAGGGATTTGGTCTAGGGAGACTTGCAAGAGCATCACCAGTAGCTTAGAAGGTTTCTTTCTGATAGGGTACAAATACCTGAAAGGAGAGTGCCTCCCTCTCTTCCTCCTTTTCTCCTTCTTTCCTTCCTTCTTGCCTGCTTCCCTCACTTTCTTCCTTCTTTCCCTCATTCTCTCGCTCCCTCCCTCACTCTGGCTTTTCCAGTTTGGCTGTAAGTGTATACGACATTGTCTCTTGCCTGAGCCATTTATGTACTATGGTAATCCAAATAACAAATAATCTTGGAAGGCTTACCTGTGAAACTGCTACATATTCTTGTGTGAGATGACTGAGATCTGCTGAACGTGTAAACAGATTTTTAATTCCAAGAGCATAAAGCAACTTCTTCATTTTGTATTTTTGCTCCAGTTTGAACTTTGGAAATGAAATATCCATTTTCCTGTTTGGAAAAGAAAAAAAAAAAACAAAAACAAAAACCAAGAAAATTCTTTGTTGCTTTGTTGAGATAGACATAAAAGATATCACGGCCAGGGAGTTTTAAAGCAATACCTGGGTTTCATGTTTCCCAGCCAGGATTCCACAAGCTCTGTAGTCAAATGGTCTTCAAGTGAAATGTAATCTCCCTCTTTTTCTGTGATGATAATCAGCATGTGGGCTTTCCCTCTGTAAGGTATCTTTATCACAGTGCATCTTAAGTTCTCATCAAAAGTTGAATTAATTTTATCTGACTTGAACATCATGGGTACCTGTACACTTCTGTATTTGTTTATGTGGAAAGTCTCCATTTCTGTGAATTTGGAATTAAATGGATATAGCCACTTGCCTAGGGAAAGAAAAAAATTAAATAATTCTGTGCATTCAGACTTGCTCAGAAACATGTTCAGAAACACTTCAAAAAATGTAGAGGATATTTATCTGTCTGGTTGAAGTGGATGTCAGTTGTGTTTGGGATAAGTGGATAATAATTACAGAATATTTAGCTTATGTGCTTTAATTTTTTATTTTTTTACAGCAGAAAAAAGAAATAATGCACAAAATAGACTCCTTCATTTGCAGGAAAAGAAGAGAAATCTTTTCCTAAGGTTGATTAGTTGCCACCCAAGTTCAGAACTGATAACATTTTTGTCAAATGCTATATAACCATCCATCTTTAATTAACATATCACCTCCAACATCCTCCACCAGCTGTTCAACATCCTGTCATTAAATTAATTAGGCAATATTTTGGATGGGGATTCAGCAGTGCACTGACTTGTAAGGTGCACGCGAATGTGACCTCTTCTAATTATTCTGATTTCTGCTGTTGCTTTCAAATGTAGTCACAGCCATCTATCTATTTTCTCTGACTTTCTGCTTTCTGAATTTCTAAGTCAGTGTCAGAAAAACCCCAACAACAGAAAAAGGAGCATAAGGTATCTGGCAGTAGAGGTCTTCTTCCTAGAACAGTATCTGCCCTCTACAGGTATTTCTTTCCCTTGCCCTGTAAGGTACTCTGGTTCATCTGGGGAAAAAGATTCTTGACTGAAATAGAGATTATTTTTTTTTTTTTGTTATTTTGTGTACTGTGCAGAGTCAATTATTTTATACTCTCTATCCAGCATTCAAAAGTCTATCATGAGTAAGGCTTTTTCATTTTAAGCAGTCAACAAACATCAAACATTCTTTTTAGTCATAAGGAAGGATCATTCAGAGATGGCTTGAAATTGTTTGTTGCAGGGCTTTTTTGTTCTCTTTCAGACTCTGCTGTATGAAAGGAAGCCTAGAAGAACTGTGGTTCCCTATAATGAAAAATCATACCCTATTGAATAAATGTAACAGAAGAAACAAAATTTAGATACATAGAACAAACAGGACACCTAAATTACTTTAAACTTCATCTAATGTAGCTGAAGTTAGAGTCCTGATTCTTTTATTAAATAATCATTTTACAAAATATAAACAACAATTACCTTTAAAGACAACATAGTCCACAAGTAGCAGTTTATTATGACGGTTAAATTCTTCAAAAAGCTCTGGGATTTTTCCTTTGGTCCTTTTGTTAATGTTCTGATTTATGAAAAATTTTGCCTGTGTGAAGTTTTCAAAGTCTACTCTCAGGAATTCCATATCAAAGTACTTCTTGGATAAATTGAGGAAAGACTCCTTGAGTCTGAAGTCCTTTTGGATAAAAGAAAGAGTACCTTGCATAAGGAGAAGTTCTTCATTCATTGTGATGTTATCTTTCAGTTGTTTAAACAAAGCTGGTAAATGATGGTGATCCACTCTGTCCTTCAAAGCATGGAGGTTTAGACCTTTTACTATTTGTCTGCGTGTTTCGCCTTTGGCTGCCAGCATATATGCAGTCATGAGAGCTGATACAGAAAGGGGAGAGATGATGACATTGTTATCATGTGTCATTGCAATTTTTCTATATAGGTTAAATCCAAAATTTGCAGTCTTTTCAGTGAAGTTGTAAAGAGTGAATTCTTCAAGACCTTGGTCTTCAAAAGGCTTAGAGGTATTTTTGTGATGATGCCACTCTTCAGAAATAGTGACATTTTTATTTCTTTCCAAGAAATTATTCTCTTTTTCCTTCTGTGGAATGTTAGGTTTGATGCCAGCATTGATGATTTCAACACATATTTCACTTAAGAGAAGTAGGTAAAATCCTGTTTTCATGTTGACATTCAGTAATAAGCTCTTTCCTTTTCCTAGTTAAAAAAAAAAAGAAGACGCCCCAATGACTTTTTAGTTTGTTCTATTCAAAATGCAAAAGATCATAGATGTGGCAAGGTAGTCTTTCTGCATCTTCAGTTCATTATTATTCTAGGCCTAAGATCCGGTTCTTGTCTGAAAGTTCAAATTTAGATTAGTGAAAGAGAGAACTTTCCAACATCATGAAGTGAATTCAGAGATATATCATGATCTTCTGGTACTGGTGGTTCACATAAGAAGTATTTCACCAATTTTTTCCCTTGCCAACTTGCAATTCCTTTACAAAATGAAGCCCGGATTTCAAGTGACAATATGCAGCTCAAAGATTAAAAACTTGCTTGTTGGACCTGTGTCTCAGCTTTTGCTCCTGTAAAATTTTTGTCATCTATAAGCACAAGAATTCTAGGCAGCATGTGCTGAAATTACATGCTTGCTTTTCATAATTTCATTTCACTTCATTCTTCTGCTACATGTTCTTTATTACTCCCTTCAGATCATTCTCCTGATCACATGCCAAAGGATTCCCTGTTCTTTTGTTCTTTATTGCCCAGCAAATGCTGAAGCAGGTTTGTAAGACCATATCTGAAAATACCAAGTTTCAGTGTCAAATAGCACAAGGATGAAACAGTTTTTCTGTGCTTACAATTACATTTTTTTACACAAATTTTGATTTCTGAGTAAAGTTAATACAGGGTCTCTCATCTTAACAAAATGTTTGGAGAGGACTGTACACATCTTACAGGAGGCCTTGGGCAAATTTTAGCATCATAGAATCATAGAATGGTTTGGGTTGGAAAGGACCATAAGATCATCCAGTTCCAATCCTCCTGCCATACACAGGGACACCTCCCACTAGACCAGGTTGCTCAAGGTGTTGTCCAGCCTAGCCTTGAGATATTGCACGTGTAAATTTGCACACACACACTTTTCAAACACAAAATACAACTAAGCTTATTAATTCATCTTTCCACCAAAGCAATATATGAACCTCTCTCCCACAAAGCAGTGTTGAATTGCACCTTATGGAAAAATTTTGAACGGCCATAATCTTCAAAAATACAATTTTTCCATTGTAAATTGTAAATGGATGTTCAAGACCACCCAGCCTGCGCAGAATCTTTTTGTCTAGCAGTGGCATGCAAATGGATATATGAGATGAAAAGATGGATTATACACCCATCATTAGTGTTTCAATAATCTTGAAAATACATGGCAACTACTAACTACTCCTTTTATGTTAAGGATCTGTAACAGCAAATTACAGTCATTGTATAATTTGTGACTTGGCATATAGGAAAGTTGGTTTTACTTGATTGCTATTTATTCTCAGTTCAGCTGAATTTCACAGTTGCCCGATTCAGGCTGTGGGAGTTTGTCCTGAAAAGGTAAGTTGATGTGAGCCCTGAGACATTTGGGTGCCAAATCACAGGGTGCTTTTGGCAGTCAGGTGGTGTGCTATTTTCTTTGGAGATAATAGGTCCCATTCTGTACTTGGTGCAACACAGATGGGCTTAATGACTTAATTGGGAGACACTGAAATTCCTGGATCTTATGGCACCTCTTGAGCGCATAGCAGGAGGCAGAGTAAAATATGCAGCGTTCTGTGGTTATGAATGTTTTTTTTATTTTTTTTTTTTTCCTACATTAATTCCTGCTTGATTTTCAGTCAGGTTCTGAGTACCTGGATTTGCAGGACTGGAATAGAGAAGAGGATGACTTGACTTTATTTGCTGCCCTGATGGCCAAGCAGTTCATGTGACTTCTGCATGGTTGGGATGTTTACTCTCCCAAGTGCAAGCAGTCCTGTTAAAGAGTTATAACAGTAACTGCTAGCCATTTCTGCTCCTTATGTAGTGACCCACTTCTGTGGTACTGTTCCTGCCACAGTGCTGTGCCTGCCCTGGCAGCAAAAGTAGTCCTTTCCCCTGGGAGTCATCCTTACTTCAAAGAAGTATCCTTGCACATTGCAGAGTCAGCTCTATCAAAGGGGTAGGGATTGCAAATTTTTGCTGCTGATCATATTCAGTTACGGAGAAAGGGCTTTCTGCAACACCAGCAGTGTGTCTACAAGAGCATCAGGCCTATCTGCTCGCAAGACATTGCAGAGCACCCAGCTCTTCATTGTTTTTTCTGTTCATGGTGCAATTCCTATGACTCATCTGACAGCATCATATTTGTCAGATGGCACTGTTGCATCTCTCTCTGAGAGGTCTGGGACAGTACACAGCTCTGGCAGGCCACCAGATCCCTCCAGGAGATGTGAAGGGACTTAATGGGGAAAACAGTGAGCTTTCCTAAAACAAATAGGTTTCATGCTGAAAGGACAGGACAAATGCAGAAGCCCTCATTTACAGGCACATCCCAGACCATTCAGCACACAGAAGAGTCCTGCATCCCCAGGTATACACAAATGCTACTGATTTGGGTCTTATGAATATCACAGGAAGAAAAACCCCACAATTGTACTAAGCATTCACTGCAAATCTGAGATTAGAAAAAATTAAAGTTAACATTACAGCAGCTTTGTCATTTACCGTTAACCTTTAGGAATAAAACATGTCCCTTAGGCCTAGAAAAAACAGTTCTGGAAACAATAAAGTGATATATTTTTCACATTATAGACTTGCATTTTTAGACCTGAGTGAAGCTAATTTTAGAGAACTCACTTTGTGCATAATGTAGACAATTCATTAGTAAACATATTAAGTATTAGAGCAAAGTGAACATTCTTTCCATTTTAAGAAATACTTCTTTCTAGAAGTCTCAGATATCAAGAAATTTCTTGCTCAAATGTGTTTTTCTTTTGAAAGCATTAGAGCAAGAGAAAATATCTATTAAAATGCTGATTAAGATCTAGAACCATTTAAAACATCACATCTAGAGAACAGGTGATAAATATATAAAATTATGTGTATTTATATAAAAATATAATAATCCATCCCTTTAGAGTTTAAACGCTTAATATAAATCTTGTCTTACCTATTAGATAGCTGCCTTGTAACTTTTCTCAATCAACTACATTTAGAAACAAGATGAAGGTATCTGTCCCGTATAGAAGTTTTTCAACAAATATTTGCCCTTCCAAACCAGTGATAATCTGGTTTTGTCTGTTACAAATTAACTGCTTTGTAAATACCAAGTATTGTGTTTCCCATAAATGGCACAATGAGCAAGGGTTATATTCCGGTAAGTACGTTGTATCTTTCATGAGGAACAGAACAGGACACTCTTTGCATCCAGCCCTTAGGCACCAGATAGGATTTGGCCCTGTACATCCGGTCACCCGTGAGAATTATTTTACAGACAGGCTCTGAGCTGCTCTGTTGTGGAAGCAGTATCCAATCCTGTTTAAAATACCCCTTTTCGTAAAAGAATAGGTCATTATTTGCTGTGGCAGGGGAGAACATGAGAGAGGGAAGGAAAAGGTACAGAACGTTTCTACGGGTGTTGTTGGCTTCCTCACTCGGCAATTAGGCCATTTCTTTTGAGGAAAGACCAGGGCTCCGCTCACTGTTTCAAGAACACACCAGGTATTCAGTAACATATCAGTATGCCAAAATTAACCAACTGGTAAGTGCTGAGTGATGTTTCTGTTATAAAAGACAAAATGTGGGAAGCTGGTATTCCTGCAAAAGTACAGAGCTATGGGAAGTAAGGTAAACTTTTTGAATTTTCAACTGGTATTGCTTGGACAGCTATAGCAGGCTGGTTTGGGGTCTTGAGCACTATTAGTTGGGAATGCACATTCCTTAAGACAGATAGTTTGCTCAGCAATTTCTGCAGTGTGTGTGAATAATCTAAACTCCTCACTATTTTGATAATTGACCTAATTGCAAATAAAATATAAACATGGAACTCCCTATGCTCCCTTTGCACTCTTAAATCACTTTTAAAAATACCTAATGAAACACAACATTTAATTCTGATTTGGATTGTAAAAGAAAAAGAATTTGGCCTTAAAATTTGAGATAAGGGAAAAAGTCTCTTTTTTTCAACTGAACCAAAAAAAAAAAATAAAAAATAGTATATTCAGTCTAAATGGAAACATTGTGAAAGGAAAGGATGGCATTTTAGAAAGCCCATGAAATACTTGGTATCCAGTACTCAATGCAAAAAGGCTTTTTTTTTGTTGTTGGTAAGTATCAGTCCCCCATGGCAGGAGGGTTGGAACTAGATGATCTTAAGGTCCTTTCCAACCCTAACTATTCTACGATTCTATGATTCTATTATTACTTCTCTGAAAGTGACAACACTGCTCACAAAGTGCAAGATTTGAATAGGAAGTGCTTAAGTCTGAACATATATAGCCCCTCTGTGGTCTGACCAGGTTTGTATCCATTGCAAAGACACATTACTGGAGGGCACTTATGGGTCTTGTACTCTAAGAAGTTCAGCATTGGGGACATGAAAGATCACAGGATCTAGGTACATAAATTCTTCCTTGGTTTAAATTCTTTTAAAATATTCTTCTTTTAAAAAATATTCTTCCTTTTAGAAACAATCTTGGTCATGATTACCCCGAGTACCAACGTTGTATTGAAGAACATGTGAACATAAGACAGAGTTACTGAGTGAAGGCTCTGCCCTAACATCGTGGAGTATATTCCCTAAACATAAAAAGCCCCACTGTGAATGCCCCAGAACTGCAGTTCTCTTTCTGGAAGACTGGGCTTTTATTTTCCCTACTTCCTAGGCTATATTTATTTGTGTTTAATTCAGTTGGAGTTGAAATTCAAATGTTTTCTCATTATATGGAAGATATTTGTATCTGATATGGTTGAACAAAACTGTATTACTAAGATGTGCATCTTCTTGAGACCATAGCACTGTTGCTGTGGCCCAATAAGACAGTACAAGGAAAATCTGATGTACGCAAAATCCATACCCATCTTTTGTGCTCAGCAAAATTACCAACGTTGTTTTCAATTACAATAGCAATCAAACCTCTTCCTAGCAATCAAACCTCTTTCTAAGCCTAGCATCATGACTCTGACATGCATAGTCACCACTGGAAGCCCTGCCTGAATTAAGATCCAACAATGTTAATATTTAATATTCAAAAAGGCTTGTTAATAGATGACAGTGAAAATAAGGGTTTGAAGAAATCTTTAAGGCTTTGAATCTCTCAGCTGAATCTTTTCTGGACAACAAAACGTCCTTTAAAAAATTACATCCTTAATGACATCAATCCTACTTTACCTGGAAGAAAAAGGAGGCTGCTATGAGAAATATTGTCTGTGTAGAGAGATCTGAGGGAATTGCCTTTCTCTGTAGTTACTCACAAGGCCCTTGCTCATTTTTTATAAGCACCTTGCTTAGAGTATCCTCCACACACTATTAAGAGTAACGTATTCCTCCCACAAAGTACTGTTTATATTGTCAGTCACACCTTGGATTCAGTTTTCTGAGCAGTAAAACACCACACAGCATATGGGTAATGCTCTGCTAAACTATATAAGACAAAACCACCCCTGAGACCATAACAGGGAAGGGCAATACAGGTGTACTGCTGCCCAGTTTCATCTCTGCTGGGCACCTGTGCCAACACAGCGCTAAGGCTGGGCAATAGGCAACTGGTATGTCAGCAGCTGAGCTAAATACTCTCTGCTCTCTAACAATAAGTGATTTTGTATGCGTATACAACTCTGAAAACTTGTCAGTGATTACGTAGTCCAAGTTCTTAGCAATCTGTCAAAAGGCCCTGAGACTTGAGTACCTGGGGTGGGAGGGGATGCTGCAGAATCATGCCCAGCTGCTTGTTCCAGATACTCAGAGGATTTGTGTTTGTCATGGGTTCAGCAGCAGCAGTCATTTTTCTTTAAGCAGTAGCTGGTGTAGCACTGTGTTTTGGATTTT
>JASSUY010014497.1:7462-36238 GCA_032466535.1 Forpus xanthops | reverse complement strand
AAACTGTTCTTATCTCAACCTGTGGGAGTTGCATTCTTTTGATTCTCCTTCCCATTTCCCCGGGACTGGGAAAGAAAGAGGGGGAGGGGTGCACAGAACTGTTTGAGGGGCCTCAAACCACGACAGTGTTACAAGCCCTTTTTCTCCTTTTACAGTTCTTGTGAGGCTGGCAACACCTCTGCTTCAGTGGGTGTTTTTCCTCTTACTTATTTTCCCCAGTCTCATTCAAGAAACCTTCAGTGACTGTGGAGAAATCAGTCATCTCAATAATTGGCTTGTTTTGGGCTCAGGTTCTCTGTGCTCTCTGTAGTTTCTTCCAATTACAAGCTCCTTAGTAAAGCAATAGTCTTTGCTTAAGTAATACCTCTGTTTTACAGGCCATGCCCCATTTTAGTGATGTTTGTAACTTGACCACAGCCGTGCTTCACAGTAGGCTATGAGATATGATGGGCATGATAGCAGAACTAAGAAATCAGGTTCTGGGACAAAAACTGGTGGGTTAAATAATTTATCTGTACAAGGTTTCCAGTAAGAGATTGTTTAGTAACTGAGTTTCTTGTCTAGCTCAAACAAGGCAATAACCAAAAGATGCATTTCACTCAAGGCCCTGAGAATTTCTGTTCCCTGCTAATGGCTACCCACTTGGTTTCTCAAGGGCAGACACAGGGTATTTACACCTGTCTTGATGGATTTAGTTGAGATCAGTCAGAAATACTGTACAGGTTGGAATCTGATGAGAAAAAGAAGCATTAAGTTAAAAAGTGTTGATTTAGGAACATTTTTGCATTGAACATAAAATAACCTCTTCCACATTTCTTAGACTAAACAAAATACCAGTGCACCAGGAGTAGTGCAGGAGATACACAGAGATGATTTTCAAGGATGTGTATTTCTTCTGAAGTTTCACTGTGAAATTACTCATAAGACGTAAAGTAACATGCTCTAACAGTTCTAAACCAGCTCTTTATATAGTCTCTTGAATATATTTAGTTTGTTAACGACATGATTCATCAAGGTGGCTGCTGCTTCTCCCACTTGAAGACTGCACATTATAATTGAAATCAGCGGGATGCAAACATTCTGATGGCTCCACATGATTTGTAAGTCTGACCCTTTTTGCAGAGAACTGGGACTATACAATTGTTCATATGGGAGGATTTGTGTAGTAAAAGCATCTTTGGAAGGTATGTGTTACTATGTCTTGCTGGGGTTGGAGGGGTATGTTACTGTAGAAGATGGAGAAGGTTTTAAAGCTGTAATATTTCATAATATATGGCTGAAATATCCCTTCATATTTTAAATGCCAGAGTCAAGCACAGTCTAATTGTTGAACACCCAAATAAAATTCTAATTGTCTGCTAATAGGATATCTTTCTATGGAAGCTTTTATAGGGAATGAAAAAATGATGAAACACTGTAAAATAACAGGTAAAACAATCATGCCTGGGGTATGAGGGAAGTAGCATGAATCCTACTTTATTCCACAGGATGAAGTAAATGACCTTTTAAAATCACTCCCAGCCTTATTTCCTGTGATTCTCTAACTCACAACAAAGGACTGTTTTCATTCTCAATAATTTATTTGGCCTGCGTTTTCATACACAAGAATTCAAGAGCTGCAGCAGGGGCTTGGTGTTGGCCTAGTCCCTTTGGAACCAGCAGGTGTCATCAGAACCTTTATTTCTCTGATGAGAAAAAGGGCAATTTTGTGTGAACATCTGCCCCTCTTTGCGCCTTTCTAAGGTTATATCGTGAGTCAGGGCTTAAGCAGATAGGACACAAATTTAAAAAGGCACTGGAAGATCTTTCTGTTCTCTTGGGAGAGCATCTCACCATTTCTCCAGTAGATGTGAAATGCAAGTGCATTCCTATTTTAAATTTCTGGAAAAAAATCAACTTTAAAGTCAGGAACTGCAAAGTGTCAGGGGTGGGAGGAACTCATTATTGCATCTTCAAAGTGGCAGAAAATTTTGACATCGATGATTTCTAATCACCTGAACTTCGAATATCCTCTATCCATATTCCATATTTTCATACACTGAGCATGCATCTCCTTACTGCTGTGATAACCAAGCTGAGCTCCTGTGACTTACAGTCTTTGACTGTCTGGCCTGAAGCAATTACTTGATGTAATGAAGAAATCTTTGCACTTTGGCCTCTGTAAAGGACAAGCAAATGGTGCCCTCCTGCACTTGTGAAATGTGCTAAGGTTTACTAAGTACAAGTTAGTTGTCCTCATTGCCAGAGTGGCTAGCAAAGATCTCTGCATTGTGGGGTTGGGTTTTTTGTTTTATTGTTTGGTTTTTTTTTTCCTTTTAAACATGGGTATCAACACAGTAACCTGCTGCAGGTCTGGTAGTAGTTCTCGTGGCTTGAGTGTGGGCTTCCTGTGGCTGCACGTGGTGGGTAAAAAGCAATTCTTCATAGAGGAAGTATGTATCTACCTGGCTGTGCCTTCACAAAATATTTAAGAAGGGATTAGTTTCCCTACAGGACTTGGTTTCTCTATTAAACTCCTTCAGCACTTTGCCTGGTCTTCAATGAGACGAGACTGTCTGTGTGCTTCTGTTCATTTCTGCATGCTGGTCTTGGGACCAGATCCTTTTTAAAAGACAATGTCCAAGTTTATCTGAAAACAAGAGAGTGGAGAAGCAAAGGCAGATAAACAAATCTTTCAGAAGATACAAACATTTTCCTCAAATTCCATGTGAAGCTGTCATAGGGCCACAGCATAGTTCTTCTGAGGTTGAGTTAAAAGCATAATAAATTACATGCTGCTACATAAAAGAGACATCAATAACAGTCTCAAATGTAAGGCCAGAAACATTGTATACTTGTATCTATCACTCAGTCATATCTATAATATTAATTTTCAAGAAACAGACATAGTAAAAATCCATTATCAGTTGAAAAATTGCAACTAATAATTCTACTGTTTCTTTCCCATAAGGAAAAATATTTAGACAGTGAAGTAGTTAAATGAACAGCAACCACTGTCTGTGAGCTGTGTGGGAACTCAAATATGGTTTCCTTTCTGTTTCATAAGAATATTGTATTTAATATGTTGGCAGTGCTAGATGTGAGATTTCAATTATTCATTTCTTTGATTTAAGTGCTAATGTCATTTAGCAACTGTACTTGTCTTCAAAATGGAGTTTTTTAAGGATGCACATAGAATCATAGAATCATAGAATAGTTCAGGTTGGAAAGGACCTTAAGATCATCTAGTTCTAAACCTCCTGCCAGGAGCAGGGACACCTCCCACTAAACCATGTCACCCAAGGCCTGTAATACACTGTATTATAAATCACTTTAAAGAGAGTGGTGTCTTCAGTGTGGAAGCAGTGCTATTTCAGACCCTCCCTGGGTCTGTGGCCAGATCAGAGTAAGTTCTCATCTAGCATCTTCAGTTGTTCCTTCTTAGATGTTTTTGATTGAAAGCACTTATTTTGTTCCCTATATAATGAAACAATTTTTGGATCCCACTGGAGTCACTCCATAGAGAATTATAGTAACCTTGGTCAGCAGCTGATTATAGAACGAATATGAGATTTCTGCATCATATAATTTGCCTTTTGATAGATGTATTCATTTTTCTTTTTGGCATTGTAATAAGCATGGAAGCATTTGCATTGACAGTTAGTTCAAATTACAATCCACCACCCATTCTTCTTCAGTGAGCAGTGGTGCCTTCATGCTCCAGTCATTGTCCTAAAGAATAGCCAGTCAGACTTCTTGTCAGATAATGTTTCTATTTAGTAGAAGGTAAATGTTGGGTGAGTATCATATTCCAACTACATTTTATTGAGTGAGTGACTATATTGAACAGACTTAGCTCCCTGATCAACAGGAAAACTGTGCTGTTGTGAATACCAGTGCAGTAATAGCATGAAATTGAGGAGTCTGTATAAAAAGAGCACTTGAGAACAGCTTTAGTCTTTAGCATCATGGTTCTTACACTTGAAACCCAAACTTATATCTTCAGCTTGACCATAGTTATAGCTTAAGCATATCATATCCATAATATGCACAGGAAAATGTAAGTTTGGACACAAAGATGTTCTGCAGTCCCTTACAGTAAGGATATAGTCATTGGACCTACTTTGATACCTGTCAGACTCAGTGATAATCCACCTTGTCAGTGCTGCATATAGGTAGGAGTGTATAGACAAATGTGCCAGGCATCAGGTCTCAACTCCTTCTTAGACTTGTATATGAGTAATGCGAACCATATGTGACAATGTGCTCAGATGTTCAGACTCCTGCTATTGTTTATCAGATCAAATTGTTCTTCCCAGATAATGTGTAACACGGTGGCCTACAGAAGAGGCATGTCTGCTAGCAGACAATTTGAAAGCACTAAAGAGAACATGGAAAATGGAAAAGCGGTGGTTTTCATCTGAAGAAAGAAACCTGAAAGATATAGACCATTAAAATAATAGAGAGGAAAGCTAACAGTCTTTTCAGTGTGGATATGTTTTATCATTGTGTCAGACTACGTTTAACTGACATAGGGCTTTCTTCATGAGGAAATACTGCAGTGGAACTATGATGGGAAAATATTGCTATGCTAAATCCTTGTGTAAACTTTCATTCCAGTGTAAGAGTGACTTCTTGGTTGAGTTTAAATTCTCCGCCAGGTGACAAATAAAAAGGAATTTTGTATGAGAGTACAAAGGTTTCTGTACAGAAGCATTTTACTTTAGAACTACATAGCTTTAAACTAATCCTTCATATCATAAGAGAACCTTGCTCTTGTGTGCATACAGTATTAACGTGAAGGTGAAATTATTAATTTTATATATATATTTAATTAACACAACTGTTTCTGCCTTTTTGACCAAAATTTAACACGTGAATCTTTGAAAACTCACAACTTCTGCTGCTAGCTGGCACCATAGGTGTAGGTATATCTCCCTGCTGAGTCTGTGTGACTCCTATGCTTATCTGACAGAGTGATTCTTACCCTGTCACAGACCTGCCACAGTGTGATGGGTTTTGAGTTCTCACTGAGAGCTGGGCCAGTGGGAGACTCATGCTGCCCAGGAGAAGTGGCATGAACAGTCTCTGTATGAAGCAATTGCATGACATGACCATATTACTTCACTGAGCAGGCTGTTGGTTTAACTGTCTTTGCTCAGGCAAAGACCAATTTAGTAATTAATTGTGCACATAGAATCATAGAATAGTTAAGGCTGGAAAGGACCTTAAGATCATCTAGTTCCACTCCCCCTGCCATGGGCAGGGACACCTCCCACTAAACCATGTCACCCAAGGTTATGTCCAACCTGACCTTGAACACTGCCAGTGATGGAGCATTCACAACTTCCCTGGGCAACCCATTCCAGTGCCTCACCACCCTTACAGTAAAGAATTTCTTCCTCAGATCCAATCTAATCTTCCCCTCTTTAAGTTTGAACCCGTTACCCGTTGTCCTACCACTACAGTCCCTAATGGAGAGTCCCTCCCCAGCATCCCTATAGGCCCCCTTCAGCTATTGGAAGACTGCTATGAGGTCTCCACGCAGCCTTCTCTTCTTTTGATGCAGCCCAGTACATGCTGCAGTTTATGTTGGTAACAGCGTGTCTAGTTCAAGAAGATGCAGTCAATGCAGGTATTGATGCCAGTCTGCAGCACGAAAGCATGTAAGCAAACAAGATAAGATGCAAAAGGAAAAGTTAAATCCAGGCTGGAAATTTGGTCATACGCACTCATAAAATGAGTTCTACTGAAAACAAAATAAGCTATGTAATGGATTCTTTGCCCAGAGGTTTATCTCCTAGTTTAAAATCAAGCAAGAGGGTGTGGGGGTGGAAGAAGTATGCAAAGTCAGCATGCTCACTGCAATGCAAACATAAAGGCTATCTTAAATTTACCCCAAGAGACTAGAAAAAAAAAAAAAGATATAAGCTAGAAAAGCATTTTCTCATAGAATCTCTATGATGCATTGAGAGGGTCTTAGCCACAGTCTCCTATAGAGTCATTTGGTTTAATCATAACAGTGGTTAATTCTTTCGTGTTCCCAAAACATACACCAAAGTTGAGCGTGTGTGTGTGCATGTCCATTTGTGTGTGAATGCGTCTGCAGGAAAGAAATACAGTAACACTGAACACCGCTAAATGTGAGGGCATCAAGAGAGCAGGTGCGGAGCTGGTGTGACAGCCTTGTCACACAGTCTTGATCACTTCCCCATCTGCATGAGGTGCGAGAGTCATCCCTTTCTGAATCACTTCACACTTCATTGAGGTGTACCCTGTGCTTGTAAATGTAACCTGCATTACTTACAATATGATAAATGCAGTAGGCAGAGCCTAGCTGAAACAAGGTGCACTTGATGTCCTGAAGTGTCTATTTTTGATTCTGCAATGATACAGTGATCCCAGTTGCTATATCTGAAATACTTGGGGCTTACTTTATCAGGTTAAAAGAGACATTTGAGAATTAGTATTTCTTCTGCAGGGGAGATAACTCCCCCAAATGTGACAGCAAACAAACTTATACTCCCAACTCCAGACTTTCAGCTTCCCCTGCTGTCCCTCTGTGCACTACCTGGGAAAGGACAGCACAGGCAGGGGCCCAGTGTGGATGACACAGGGACTCTTGCATCATGGTCAGCAGCTCTCCTCTTGGCAGTGAGTTTGGGAGCCACAACCCTGTCACTCCTTCCACCCAAAGTCCTGTTTATCCTCAGCCTTCACTGTAGGGATGGTTGTCCCTGATTTCTCAACTCAAGTGGCCTCGCACAGTCAGGATTAGCCCCAGCATGGCCAGTCCTAGTGGCCACGGGCAAAAGCAGAGTGAGATGGCCTCCCATGATAACCAGGGAGGCTGAACTTTTCTGCAGCCACCAGAATAAACACACCCTTTGTTTCTTGAACTTTGTGTTTGCATGTCACTAAAACCTGGAATAATTGGAAAGGTTTTCTTCTGTGACCAGGGAAAGCTGACCTCTTGAGGAATAATGCATATGAGATCTGCCTGTTTAGGAAGACTGCTGAGTCTGTCATGCTTCCCTGACTGATGCCCGTGGGCTACATAGGATGGCTTCATCATTGTTGACCAGTGTGGCAGACTAAGCTCGTTGCTACTGTAAAGCCACTCCAGAAGTATATCTTTTCCCCACTTATGTGTGAGAAACTCAAGATTTACTTTGAGAATATATTAAAAGTAAATCCCTCCAGTATATATTGCTAAAGCTTCAGTTAAAGTTTTGGGTGCTATACAAATATTAAGTCATGCTAGACTTTTACCTGTGTCCAAGCATGTTACATAAGTTTAACAGTTATCTCCCTCACTTTGAAGCCAGCTATTTCAACATAGTAGGGAGTCTGATAATCTCTCATCTGTATCATTTAGCAGGCAAACAGATTCTCTGTGTAAAGAAAATACCAACATACCAAACCCAGGGATATAAAATAATGGATAGAACTAGATCAAGCCATAACATGAGTACTTCAAATCCGTATACTCAAATTGCCTGGAGAGAGATCAACAAGCACAACCAGATTCTCACATTGGCCTCCTATGACCGATAAGGCGCAAAACCACATTCACACCTGGCCTGCGACAAACTGTCCTTGAAAATGTCGATAGCCATCAGTGCCCCAACGCCAACAAAACTGTATGTTACAATGACAGCTTTGGTTGGAGGCTGGGCACTCTGGGAGCAGTGATTCTGACACACGTGAATGAGCACACACTGGTTTTGCCATAGCAGCTTCTGTGTAGCTGTCACAGAAGGACAGTCACAGTCTTTTGCACCTGAGAAGATTTGGTTTTCATGTTGTTTTTTTTTTCCATGTAACCACGAAGAAACCAGCCTACTAGAGTTTTTAGCTGTGATTTCTCCTCCTTTTGATGAGCTACTATCCCTTGCCAGTGAGTAGGGGCATGCCAATGCCCTCCACTTCCTGCTGCTGGTTGGCTAAGTTACTAAAGATAAGACAGAATAAATAATGATGAAATTCTGTTTCTTATGGCTATACAGAAAAAAAAAAAAAAAAAAGGTGCTTTTGGTCAAGTTGCTAAATGTCTAGTGACTGAGTAACAGTGTATCAGTATACCAGATAAGATAAGGAGGCAAAGAAAATGGAGTCATGCTGATGCCGGTTATACTGCCTTCCTCAGTTTGCAGATTCACAAAGGGGTTTGAAATACTCTCCATGGGTCAGGCATCCTCTGGCCATCTCAGCACAGTGGAGGGGTGCCTGATAGTCCTGGAGTGGTCACCAGAATGTCCCTGGGCTGTGGGACGCAGCCTCCTGCCAGGGGGTGTTCCCTTACACCCAGAGGGAGTGAGGGTGGTCAGGGTGTCCTCCCTCTGCTGCACAGATCTTGTCCTTCCATGACATGGAGAGTTCATGTCACAGCCCTGTGCCAGCCTTCCTCTGTGATCTCTCCACCCAGTTGTGAGCAAGAGCTAGAACCCCTGTAGTCCAACATGTGGCAGTGAGCTTGATGAGAAGGTGGGCCAGGCAAAGGTCCCTAGAGGTCCTCGGTGTGCCTTGGGGCTCCTCACTAGCTGCCTTCCCCTTTTGTAAAGAGATGTGTTGGGCATGTCTCTTGTCACTGATACATCTTTGCATGTGATATGTCAGCCCTTCAGGTGTCACTTGGTAGAGGGAAGAAAAGCTGTAGACAGGCAGCGGTAGTGGTGCTGGTGCCTTCATGGTGAAAGCTCCCATTTTCCCCAGCCCTGTGGTCTACCTCAGTATCTCTGACATCCTGCAGTAATTATGATGACAGAGAGCAAGTGAGATATTACACATGCTTGTTCATAGCTATGGCCTGCAACAGCCTCCAACTTGAGTCTCAGTAAGGGGAGCACTATATTCTCTGGCAGCACTGTTTCTTCTTGAAAGGGCAGGGTTCTGGTTATGCTCCTCTCCAGATCTACTCATTTCAGAGATTACCTTGTACTGAATTTTCATATTGCATATAGGAAGCAATAGAGAAGTAGTGCTATTCTATACATTGGCTTTACGCAGGTATGTATGGGACTCACTGATATAAATTTTTTTTGTATCTAAGGAGCAGAGTAGCTGGCTTGAATTCACACCAATTTATTGCACTCAAAATCCTGTTCTGGTAAAAGAAACATGCTTTGTATGCAAAGATGAGAGTTTATTAGTAGTATATTTAAAACCTTAACAGTCTCACCCAAGAATTATTAGTGTGATTACAATACTAAGAATTGCAGTTCAGATTATACATAGCTATAATTAATACACACAAACTTTTTAGTATTTTCCCCATTATGTGGTTTTATGCTTACCCTTTCTTCACCCCATTGGCTCCTCAGGTCAATGGCTTCAGCACAAAGGGGACAGCAGGATGGCCACATCCTGCATCTTTACCAGGAGGATCACGAGGGTGGTGTGTTCAAACTCTGTGCTACGGGGTCTGCTTGGGGTCATTTTTATGCATTTACTCATATGCTCTACCCCCTTTGCTCTTCCTTCATTGGTTCACAGGTCCACATTAAACCTCAGTTTACTAACTGTGTTGTGTTTTACATACACTGGAAACTCAATCTCTGCTTTCCTAGTTATCTCTGAAACTGGTTTTGGGCAGCTCCCAAGGCTTCAGTCCTTTGATGACTAGTAACTAAGCCCTGGCAAGCTGCTTATAGCCCTGAGGCTTCCATTATCACCCTATGCCTGTGCCCTCAATACCCTGTTATCATCCTGCCATCCCTGTACTCCTTTATTTTTCATTCTAGAGCCATAGACACTTCACTCTATGCAGAATAACTGCTTGTTCTTCATACCTCTAGGTACAGAAATGTCTGTATGTGTAAAAATATATGTGATATACCATATGATTGCATAAAGTTAAGAAAAAAAATAAACTAGGCAAAAGTATCTGATTGCTGGATAATTACTGTTGCAAACAAAGAAGCTAAACAAAACCCCAGGTAGGCCAGGACAAGTCCAAGCAAAGCCTGAATATAGAAGAAGCCCAAGTAAGTGCTGTGCTATTAGCTTAACAGAAAGCAGGTAGCTGTGTTACAAGCAACAACACTGCTATACTTTCAAAGCTAAAGACTATGCTGACCTATGCCTTTCTTCATGCTGAACAACTATCAGATTGCACCTGCCTGAAGTGTAAATGGGGAGTTTCTCCCTTGATTCCTCTTTGTAGGGGCGACGAAGGACATGGGAGGAAATGAGTTTTGATTCCCTTGTCCAGGTACAGCCTTGGATGATGGTGAGAAAAGAGCAAAACATGCCCCAAATGCCTCTTCCTAGAAAGAGTGTGTGAGTCAGGAAGGCTGCTGCAGTCTTGGGATGTGGTACTTGGCTGTCAAGTTACAGCTGATGGCATAGCCTTGGTGCCATCAATGAAACGGGCCTTTCTGCTTGGTCACAGGATAAATAGGTTGCCCAAACCTGGGATCACTTATTCTCACACTAGATAGTTGTGTCAGCTGTATCAACAGCTAATGAACCTGGTACTTAACTGCACCTGAGATGCACCTGTGGCTCATCAATATCCACACATTGCTTATCACATCAATGTGGAATTGATCTGAAATCTTGCTTTTCTGCCCAGCCTTTCCTGCTGTTCTACAAGTGCCCTTAAAGTGGTCTGCGGGAGGCAAGGAGCCTCCCACCTTCTATTTTTTGTGAAGGAGAAAAGTAGGACCTGGTGGTGGAGCAGATGCCACAGCCAAGTCGATGGTGTCCACCTCCTGCACAAACAAATGGTGCTGGTGTGTGGGAGGGATAAAATGTTAGTCTGCAGCAGGGAGAGTGGGAGGGTGTGAAAAAGAAATGTGAAGAGTGAGCTTAATGGGGAAAAATCTGTTTAGTGTTGCTTGCAGCAATGAGAGCAGGATTAGGAGAGCAGGACTTGGTGGTTGGGGGCAGAGATGAGAATGGGCCACATAACGAGCAGTGTATTACAGCAGAGATGTAGGCAGGGCGCAAACTATCTGCTGCTCTTTTGTGCTTAGTGTGGTGCCTGTCTCTTCTTCAACACTGGCTGGCATATCCTGCAGTGAAAAATCACAGCATTATGACAATACAGCAGGAGCTATTGCCTGATAAACAAGTCTGGCAGATGGCTTCCAGATGCTGGTCTTGACATTGGCAGGAAATCCCTTGTGGGAATGGCAGACATCCCTCTCCTCCCCATGGCTGGCACACAGGTAACATATCATTCACTGTCCCTCTCCATCTCATTTCACAAACACAAAGAAATAATATAAGAGATGCAGCGAGAGGGGAAGCATGACCTGTGAAGTGCCTGCTCTGAGTGGCAGTATGTCTGCCTCTGTGTCTATGTCCTATGGCCATGTGGGCTTATTTTCTTGGAATATGGGAGGAAAATAAAATCCCCACATCCTGCTTCTGAAGGGGGCATGGGTCTGTGAGAGCACCAAGATACCAAAGGTGGGAAAGAAAATATATCCAAAATACAGATTAACAGCCTCCAAAAGCTGATTGAGGGATTCTCTTAGTCTTAAAATCTCCCACAGAACCACATGGAAGATATTTTCCTCCTACTATGGTGTATTTCTATGTATGTGTTTCCAGCCACTCCAAAATGGTTTGCAAGTGAGTGAGCAATATTTAGTCCTACAGCTGCCACAGATAACTGCATCTGGGACCTGTTTGTTCTCCATCTCTTCATGTAGACAGAGGGTCACTATACTGAAATGAATTATGTGAATTTTTCAACCGGTACAAATTGGTATGACTCTAGGAAATTCAACACATAGCTAAGGATCTCACTTCTGAGCTCTCTGATCCCTAAAGTTTTGCTATTGCTTTGCTGAATGCTCATTCTCCAACAGCACTTAACAACTGGAACCAAAGTGACTTAGACTGATCCTATTGATGGGATGTCAGGCTGTAAAGCCACCAAAACAGATGGAGGTGAGTGCAGGAGGAAGCCGAGAAGATGATGTAGCGCACATGCATTCTTTTCACTGGGAGTCCTGCCATTGATGCCTGTGAGTTGTTCATACACTTGTCTATATAGAGACTGTATCTATTTAGTCAAAAAACACTGTGAAGCACTATGTATGTGAGTTAACAGAAACTTTTTACTAATAACACAGAGCAGAAAGGAAGCTTTCCTTTTGACTGTGAAAGGGGACTGTGCTTTGCGCCAGACTGATAAAATCACACTTACTGTTAATTTCACAGAAGGCACACAAGACCTTGCTGAAGTTGTGTTAGCTTCCCAAGTTGTCCGACTCCTTGCAATGTGAGTCCCAGTGCCATGACATCATTTCATCTCCTTCCAAAAAGACAACTGTAGGGAAGAAAGGGGCAACTGTGCTCTTTCTGGTACCTGTTGCCAAGGTCGGTCTGCTGAAAGTGGTTACTAGCCAGCCCTCTAGCTGCCTGGGTGGCTGCCACTCCCTGGTCAGGCTATCTGCTTAGTGGGTGGTCACTACCTACTCTTTCAGTTGGAAAAGGACAGCGCTTGAAATATTTACAATTTTATAGACCCTCGTTATATGTTTTCCACAAAGCTGATGGTATGCTTGTGTAATTGCCATCCAAATACTTCACCTGCCCATCCAGCTACATCCTCCTTTTGACCATTGATGGATACATGTGTGAGAAGTCAGCTACTTGCACGGGTAATATGTATGTCCATCAAGTTGGCAATACGTAGTTAAAAGTCTTCAGGTTCAAGAGTGGACTTGATCCTCCTGCTCTGTTTTGAGCTGCAACAAACTCAGGAATATTTGCTGCTAGATTAATACAAAAAATGATAAAAAGTGTCTGGTGGAGAAATCAGATTTCTTTCTCTGTTGATGACAGCTTTTCACATCACCAGTGCTGTCTCCATTAGAAGCTTCTGTTTCTCATGACCCTGCATTATTGATCCAACTCTTCCCATCCCTTGTTTACTTACTTATGGTAAATTACAGCCATTTCTGCTTTGTTTGCAAGAGTGTTAATCATTTCATCTGCCATTTGGCTGACAACCACATATTAAGCAGGAGTCTTCCATTGTAATTTAGATGTCTCTCTCTGAATATTGGCAAATCTTAGGTCTTATCTTGGCTTTCAGTCAAGTAAAAGAGGCATTCTTTGCTAGGTGAATTTACATTTTCCTTGCTTCCTCTCGAGCAACTGTCACGGTCAATATCAATAATTTTTGATAATGGCATAGAATAAAAACTCTTGCTAAAAAAGAACCACATACTAAGCTGGTACAGATGAAAATAAATCACGTCATGCAGTTTCACATCTTCTTTAATCAGTAATAACAAGCAGAGTTCATATGTCACTTCAGCTAGTGATAGTTGGGTTAACTATTTTTCCTATGAAGAGGGTACTGTTTGTATCTCTGTCAAAAATCAGCATGAGGAAGGGACGGTTGAATTCAATGGCTGGAGGAAGAGACATTGTCATTATTTCAGTGGCAGTTGCAGCTGCTGCCTCAGTACCTCTCTCATCAACATCCAGAGAAGCCTTATGAACAGCCTAGGAAGAAAGAAAAGACAGTCATTCTGGGCAGAGCACAGCCACCTGAGAGATGAATCAGATCCTTTTAAAGCAGACCTGCTTCTGTAGGATCCTCTGGAAAGTGAATACAGGCAGCAGAGATGTGAGCTGTGTTGTAGTCATGGCTACTTTAAAAGAAGACCAGAACAGAGTTACAAAACTCTGTCTCAAAAAAAGAAAAAAAAAGCCCCAGACTATTTTTCCATTGTTTAAAAGATTGGATAAAGAATGTGTGTTTGGGAGCATTAAAGGCTTCCCTTGAGGAGCCAGAGGTTGACGTTCTTTTCATGTTCCAGATACTGCCCATGAAATCTTGGCTGATACCAGTCTTATAAAAAAACATACGTGCAGCAAACTAACCCAATCTCCACTGTCCCTGAGGGCTAAACTTCTTGTAAGCTTGCAGGCTGAGGCCAGGGTGAGCCCAGCTGCAGACAAGCTGGGAATCTGGAAGCTGTATTTAGCTGGTGTTTCTGGATGCTATCA
The DNA here is from genome assembly GCA_032466535.1 of Forpus xanthops. Lineage (NCBI taxonomy): Eukaryota > Metazoa > Chordata > Aves > Psittaciformes > Psittacidae > Forpus > Forpus xanthops. Next base: position 22,279 of record JASSUY010014497.1, on the reverse strand, counting down.
TAGAGGGATTTTCCTGCATGTTTGTGAAAGAAAGGAGTAGGCCAACAGCCATGGACTTACTTTTGAAACCTTTAGATCTGGAGTGCCAGTGATGCCAGACAGATCTGCTTGGTCTGTGAACACATCCACAATTCCCATCTTGCTAAGCATATTTGTTATTTCATAGCTCCCGGAAATAGAGAACTTGGGGAAGTAGAGGCTCAGCAGCCTGTTAGGCAGAACAGAAACACACAATGTGGTGAGAAGGATTTTTCACCAAGGTAAATGATAGTAAGAGAGCTGTACTTCTCACAAGTGTCAAATCCCAGAGAACTGGACCATGAGTGTGAGAATGAGAGCCCTTCTTTAGAGCCAGAGAAGATGAGGTGTGTAGGTTGCAACTCATGTCACTCGAGCAGTTGGAGACCCAAAATGGGGCACAGGGAAGTGGGGAATAGTGTGGCAAATCCCAGCACTTCAAAGCAAAACAGTGTGTCAGACATAACTGTGTTATCTGGCATGGCTCCAGAGAAGGTCTGTTCCCTGCTGCCTGCTCCTTTGGACGCCCTATCCTTATTGTCGTCTTCCTCCTGTGGGCTGGCCGTGATTGAGTTTGCCTTTGACTAGGAGGTATCTGTATGCAGCTCCTGCTTAATATGCTTGCTGTTGAATTTCTCTTCACGTGCTGTCTAGGGATCCTCAAGGCCTTCAAGTCACATGATTATCCTTTAGGTAGCTGAAGTCCTTTGCTGTCTCACCCAGAGGCATACTGGGTTGAGCAGCAAAACATACAGGATCCAACCTGCACTGCTGTAGCCTGTATGCGATACTGCCCCGTGCATTATAAGATGATGGGATCAAGTGTATTAGTGTTGGTATCAGCATAATAGCAGAACTGAAATTGCCATCTAGTTTTCAAAAAAACTCATTCCTGTGTTGATCTTGGAAGAACTTGCACCAAGAATTCATTTAGATAAAAATCTTCCTTATTTTGCAGCTGAGAATTATACATTTTCATTTTCATATTTGAGGCCTCATGTTATTAGTTCATATCCAGTTTGCTACCCATTATGTTTTTATTCACTGTGCTGGCATTTCTGTAATGATGCTTCAAGAATCATGGGTGTGAACTGCACTGCCTTATTATTTGTGAATCACGGCACAGCTTGGTAAATAAGGCACATATTAACTTGATATTACTCATCAACTGGTGCTAAGATATCCTCCTTCCCAAAACCTTTACAAACAGGGTTGTAAAATGTGTTAACTGATGCTAGTGTCAACTGCAGGAGCTAACAAAACCTCATCAGATTTTTATCGTTTCAAAACCAAAATGCCAGAAAATCAGGACAGCCACAGTTAATAACTAGCCTGTTCTAACAGACACTATGCGGTGCAATGGTCCTTGTAAGGAAGATATTTGTGTAGGACATATTACGTATGTATGCATTACTACAAACTGTTTAAGTTATGGTTTATTTAAGGTTTAGACATATGTCTGAGTCACAGTGTGCCAGTGACATATAAGAAGTAAATCACATTAACTGAAACCTCAGTATAGAAGATTTGGCTTAGAATTGCCACCTTCCCACTCAATCAATGGACTGATTTAGAAACATCAATGTAGGCTTGGAGCTCACCAGTATGGTCTCCACCCTGATGAGGTGAACAAGTCACTCAGTCATCAACAAAAGAATAGTTAAATACCAACCATCTGCACTATTTTTACAGACAGGGTACACAAGCTAAAAATAACCCACTCATTTCCCAGAATCAGTAAGTTCATAATGTTTGCACTCCCAAAAAAAAGAAAAAGGACTATAAATCTATGTGCTGCTGCAGCTGACTGGCAGAAGATTACCTCTTGAAGAGATGGTCTGACCATTCCTGGATAGTTTCCTTGACCAGAGTTTGTTCTAACTGCTTCATTTTGCCTTTTGCTGGCAGAACCAGAAATGCAGTAGCACTCCCATTATAATGAAGCCGTACCACAGTGCATGACAGATCCTCATCAAAATAGAAGTCGAATCTTCCTGTCTGGTGCATCATGGGGACTTTCACAGTAGTTTCAGCATCCACAAAGAACTCCCTTTCTTCAGTGTGCTCTGGTTTAAAAGACTTTTCCCAATTGCCTGATACAGAGAAGAAGAATGCAACTGAATATCCCATGCCCCATGCCATAATAAACTGAATTTTATATCATTAGGAATACTATTCTTCTGTTCTATTTGTTAAATTCAAAATCTTCAACATAATGTTTTAAAATGTGTATCACAGTAAGGCAAGAACCTGGTCAAAAGAGTGCACTAGATTCTGATTTCAGTTTATTTTCCAGATGCCAGTAATGAATTAATTAGGCATGTTTTTTTTTTACTACCTATCCCTACATTTCTATTCAGGTGACCTAAGTGACCTTTCTGTAAACTGTCATTTAAGGGCTTTCCTGACACCATCAGTATATACACATACTGTATGCACTTAATTTCTATTGACTTTAATCATAATCCTCAATTTGTAGATAAATTAATGTAGAATCTTGTATCTGGGTGCTGTCATGTCAGGCTTAAGAGCACATCATCTAACCTACATCCAAAATACACTTTGTTTCTACTTTGTTCCTTAAAATGTCCTCTACTGTTCATCACTAACTTCTTCCATATATAAATAGGTTAGTGTGTATACATAAAGTATTATGATAGGAAAAAAAAAAAAAAAAAAAAAAGTATGCAGTAAATTAGGCCACTGAATCATGTATACATTTAAAGAAAGGCATTAAAAGGCCATGCATGCTTCTCAGTGCCTTTACAGAAAATTAGAACATGGGACAATCAGCATTACAGCTAAATCTGTGAAAGCCAGCTTAGGCTGCATGGAAGGCTATGACTTCAAGCAGAGCTCCCTTGACCACTGCAGAGAGAACCAAGCCTGTGTGGTCTCCAGCTGCCTCCCCATGCCAAGTAGGATCTGGGCGCCTCTTCACCTTCTTAACTACACCATTAGGGACCCTTGTGGCCCAGCAAAGAACATTAGAGGTTTCCCCCAGGCCCATTTTCAAACGAGGTAGCTGACATTAGATCTGTTGATAAGAATGAATAACATGAATGTGAATCTTAAAGGACATACCTTTAAAGAAAACAAAGCTACCCAGAAGCATTACAGTCTGTGGATCCATGTCCTTGACCAAATTAGTAATTTTCCCATGTGTTTTCCTCTCTACATAATCATTGATTTGCTTCTCAGCTTCACCGGGATTGTTAAAGTCAGTGGTAAAAACCTCCAGTTGATAAAGAGCTTTGGCATCATCTGAAAACTTTTTTAGGGGTTTCAGCTTCTCTGTTAGAAAGATGGCATTCACCATGTTGAGCTGGACTTTGCTCTCGGGATGGCTTAGCATGTGGATGAGGTTGTGGAAGCCTTCTTGTATCTCTTTCTCCTGAATCTCTGTGAGGTTGAAGGAGAGTCCTTCCAGGATCTGAGTCTGAGTGGTTGATCTAGCCCCTAGGGCCAGCATTGCAAATGCAGTGGAGATGCTTACAGGGGAGAAAAAAACGTTCTGATTAGGTACCTCCAGTATAACCTCTTTAAAAAATTGAAATGCAAAGTCAGCATTGTTTGGAACTAGTTTGAGGCAAGCAATCGCTTCACCTGCATGATGCATATGGTGTTTGGATTCGTTTGGATCATGTCCATTGTGGTGGTTGGGTAGGAGCTGACCATGGGCAACCGCGTGCAGACCTGCCAATAGCAAACTTATGTAGAATGTGGTCTTCATCTTCTTATATTAAAATATTATTCTTGTATTTTTCCTATGGAAAAAAGGAGAAGCTACTAGTAAGTAAATTAATTAAGTAGAAATAGTTATTCTGTCATTCCCACTGAATAAGAAATCTCTTTCTTTTGGCCTCAGCTTCCATACTTTCCAACTATTGTCAGTTTTTTTCCAATTTTCCCAGGCCTTCTGGCAAATACCCACCAACTCTTTCTGCCACCCTCACCCTAAACACCTGCAAAGGCAAAATTCAGCATGGACTTGCTGAATACACAGCACCCACAGCAGGCCAGAAAACAGAGCATATCCCATCGGAAAACACACATGGCTAATCACTGGAGGGCTTTGTTACCACTGTGCTTTTGCCACTAATGGTCTAAGATGATTCCTAGGAAGTGCATCATAGAAGTCTGGGTGTTTTGTGAGTAAAAGTCGTGGAAATGGACAGCAATCAATAGCCACATACAGACAGAATTTGAACAGGCATGAAGGAAATCTTTAAATAAATTTTTGGTCAGATTGATTGATAAAGCCATCCTGTTCTAAGAGAGGACAAATGTCAGCAGTTGTTTTTCAGTAGCAAACCAAATATAAAGCCTTATGTCTCTAAGGAAGAGGAGATCTTTCTGTCTGAATGAAAATGATGTAACAGTTTAAATAAGAACCTGAAGTAATGTGTTGTCTCTTACTCAACAAACCGAACCATTGGAGTGGGTTCATTTTCAGCGTAGCAGAGGGAATCAATGTCATTAACAAAACCAAGGTCTTATTTTTATCAGATGCTGTACTGGTCAAAGGGTGATACATTTATCAGTCTGTTCCTCTTGACTGTGATAGCTGCATTCCTTTGCAGAGTGGACACTGCATCATATAAGCTCTTACAAAGAGACCTTGGAAATGCAGATATGAATGCCCCAGTTGGCCTCATTTCTGAGGAAGAATCTAGGGCAAAGAAAGGGTGAGAGAGTTGCAATAGATTTGGGGAGATAATTAGCCAGATTTGTTAAAACTTGTGCTAAGAGACGTATTAAATCAATTGCACATTTTCTGCTCTGGCATGATTCAACTTGGGAGACTGTCTTCAGAAAGTGAAGCTCCTGGCCCTGCTTTCTCCATAACATCAAAGGGAGCAATTTGTATTAGGAGTTGAATATGCAGTTGCAGTCAGACCTGAATAAGAACACCAAAACCTTTGAGCTGTAATCAAATATTCAAACATCTACATATTTTATATATGGATTTCTAAGAAGCAGGCCTATTTGCAATAACACCTACTGTGTTACTGACAAATGGAAGAACCATAAGGGTTCTTGGTAACTGCGTTTGCTTCAATTACTCTGCACAGTAGTTTTAGATTATAGTTTGGCCTCCTCTGATTTTGACACTGAAATGATACTTTTGATATATCTAGCTATTTGTAACTCAACATAAGGACACCAGTTCTGAATATTTAAAACTGCTATCAGTAAGCCAATATATTAATCAGACTTTGAAAAGAAAGCAGCTTCCAAAACACAGCATCAGAGCCTAATCTATTTCAATATACTCAGGCAGATTCAGAAGCTGCCTCTGGGTAAATTACTCACTGTGAGCTATTTACTCAGCTGCAGTCATAATTTAATAAGAATAACATGAATACTAAGGAACGAAACATTTCATTATAAACATAAGTCACCACCTGTTCCCTATATCATCACATTTATTATTTATTACAAAGCACAGCAGATAGATGGACTTTTACATATACGCATTTAACTGCCAAACTCTATTTATTTGGAATGCAAAGTAGACATGGAATTTAACTGACCTGGCCTGAACATTATGGCTAATGGATATACCATGGTTTTGCTGTAAAAGCCCTGTAAATTATTGGTTACAGAGTTCTGAATTTTTTTTTTCCTATCCAGATATTTTTGCTTTATACAGTTACGACGTTATATTTTGTGGTTATTTTATGTACTTTCATGGAATTATTTTCATTTTGTTACAGCTCTGAATTCACAGATAATTAAATCAAATTTGAATCTGAATCATCCGTTACTCAGTACTGGCCAATCACACAGTCAAGGCTCATGAGTCAGCTCTCATAAAACTCTTGATAATGGTTGATTTTAAAGTCTTAAGATTATAAAAGACTCAACAGCTGCAGTTTATAGAGGTCTTTGTTATTTAAGACTTAAAGGTACAAGTGGCCCACTCTATTAAGCCCTTTGAAACATAAAGGTACTTTTATCATAGAATTTGCATTATATAGAATAGAATTTAGAAAATGATTGAATATTGTTACTTCAAAATCCATATTTACTATTGCATTTAATAGTATTATAGCTTCTAGGTTAACAAGTGAACACCCAGTGATAAATTGACAACAGAGATCCTTTCAATATGAAGCAGGAGATGCAGATTATCACATGGTTCTAATGACTGAGAGATTATTGTACCAAGCATATTTGCTAACAATTTATTACAAAGCAAAGATCTGAGAACCTGCACTAAAACGCTCTTAGAGAATTCCCTATCTGAAGGGGCTAATTTTGCAGGAAGCTTCCTATTTTAAAGCCTTTACCCATATGATTTCCAGAGAAAGAGTTTGCCCATAAGCATTGGAGTAGCAGTGAAAAACTCTTCAATCCTAATTCCAGATCTACACTCACTTGTTGAATACCTGCAGAAGGAAATCCATTTACCTCTCTATCTCTTTTATTCTCTTTGTCTATGTAACAAAATTACAGTCAAGAAAAGGTTGATTTCATGAAGAGCTTTCAGTCAAACCAGAAAATAACGCAAGAGCATGCCACCGCCTGGAGGACAGTGTTCCTTTAAGCAATTTATCTGTAATATGTTTGGTGATAACACTTGTTGAACATATTACGTTTTCCCTATCACACACTTTCCTACCACGAAACCCAGAATGGCGGTATTTATTTTGCACCGTATATCCTGAAAGAGAATGGAAAAAAAATTGAACTAGCTGAAGTTACCCAGAATAACTTCACCAGAATTCCTGGAAGTGAGCTGGATTAAGTTTTCTGGCTGACAGAATTTGCTTCTTTGTGGGTACAGCTTATTTATCCATTTTAGGGCTGATTTTTATCTTTGTGATTTGGAGAGACAATTTTAAAGACAATTTTCTGCTATTAGAGTCCATTATAATAGTCCAGGAGATGAACAGTCGTCCCATGCTATTCTCACAAGGGGACCTCACTGGTAATCTCATTTTGGACAACATAAAAATTTGCACTGCTCAGAAACAGATGCAGGCATGGAATAGAAAAGCTGTTTGCTCACCAGATGGTGCTGCTTCCCTCCTAATTGCTTCTAAATGAGGAAATCCAAGAGATCTGTTTTCTGAAAGGTGCCCTGGGAGGGTATCAGGCACATCAAGACATGGTCCCGTCACCACAAGTTGGTGTCTGATGAACTAATCTCAGCCACTCAGGGATATATCCAAAAAAAATATTTGAAAAAATAAATCACCTCAAAATACACACAAGTCACAAAAGAAAGCCTTGACTGGCCACATCTGTGTGTGAGAAAATGACCACAGAAGCCTACTGCCCAGAATTGCCTGCACACAGGAGCACCACAAACTCTGCATTCCCCAGTGCCTGTGCATGGATGGACTCAGGGGATTTTCCAGACTGATCTGCTAGACATTTACTTCTCCTGTGATTCAGAGTTTTGATGCCTCTGTGCCTGAGGCCCTGAGAAGATTGTAAGTACAAGCCAAGGACATTGGATTCTGCAGACAATCCAGCAACTTAATTAGAAGTAATTGCTTTTGCAGCAGAAACATAGAAACCAAGTTTACACTGTCATTTAGAAGTGTATGTTACTGTTCACAGAGCTTTTCCAGTGTCATCAATCTTCTGTAAGACAGCTTAGCATTGGAGATCTCACTTGAGAACCACATCCTCCAAGAACAGCATCTCCTACCTCTAGGCCTCCTTTACCTGGAAAAGTGAGCTTCCACTCTTCTACCAGGCCACTATCAATATTTGCTGTCAAACCTGAGTTACTGCACATACTCAGGGTGAAGCATCGCTGAGACCAGAGGATAAAAAAAAGATAAAACAGATCCAGTGTAATGGTTAGGGCAGTTGGGTGGGGCAGAGCAGCAGCAGTCCCAAGAACAGATCAGACCAGGCTCCCAGTTTCTATTTTCCAGTGTGCACCTATCACTGCCCAGTCGCTGGCTCTATGCATGTTAACCTCACTGTGATCTTCACTCCCCTGAGCATGTGGAGACCATTTTCTCTCCTCTCAATGATCCTGTAACTTGATGATAATTAGAGCAATAAGGAAATGTCACACACAAAAGGGAAGCACAACTTAGATAACCCACTGCATAAGTAAAAATATTTAAGACCTCGAATAGAAAAATCACTGGAATTACTTAAAAAGAATTACCAATACCTTAAAAAAATAAAAATTTAAAAAAAAATGCTCTAAGTACCCATCCTCAGGCTTGTAATGGAGCAGAGTCTGTTTCCTTTAGTAGGAGTTATATATGGGAAAGACCCACTTTTAGATGCTTAGGATTTCCTGGCTCTAGAGATCCCCTTACTTCCCTGTAGTGCAGCTGGACACCCCACTCTGGCTTTTAGATTCCTACTCCTCCTGACAGCCACCTGGCAATGTGCAGCCAACTCCATGCCTAAGCTGTGATGCCTATGTTCTTTATATCCATCCAACCCTATAAAACCCTCTTTATTACAGGAGTAACTGCTAAGACAGATTTCAGCGTAAGATACAACCCCAAGAAAGATTTAAAATCAATTACATGCAACAAGAGGATACACTTTTGAAGTCTCTATGGGAAACAAAAACCAATCACTACTTACAGCAGCTTCCAAAGATCCTGCTGTCTTCACTAGGACTACTCTGCAGTTCCCCCTCTTATTTATACCGTTAAATAGCATTAGGAAAGCAAAGTGTCCTCTAGAAAACATTAACCAGGACAGACAAGTGTTATTACATTAGGAATGGTGCAGAGTAAACAGTGAAGACAATTTTTTTGGGGAGGCACCTGATTTTTGCTGTACATGCATGGCCAAACCCAGCCTTTGCTTAATCAGTTGTAAGAGCCCTCCTGCATTTCTGCAGATCTTCCTGCTGGGAATCCAGCCCCTCACTCTAGCAGATACTTCACATGCTTCCTAAACTTCTGTAAACTGCATGAATTCACACTGAAATTAGCAAAATTGAACACATACATAATGCTAGACAAGAGCCTAAGGAAAAGACAGCTGGGTGCATGCTGTAGCCACATCTTAGTATTTTGCTTCCTCTACACCAGACTTCTAATAGCTTTTATATGGTATAATTAAGTAACCCAGTATTCCTAATTATCTACATAGCCATTAGTAAAGGCCAATTTCTGGGGACACCACTAGTAAACATAAAGCAGTAGTACTGATGTTTTAGGTGACTGAGGGTTGCTGTAGGTGTCATAATAGCAGAAATGGGCACTCAGGAGCCCATGGTACCCAGCACACCCACCCAGACTGATGTTTACCTGGTATTTCATGCAGCATGGACTGAAGGATAAACTGTTGACCTGTGCTATTGTGTGGGCTGGCCCTAGGTGCAGGCACTGCTGAAACGCAGGTGAAGAAGTGTTGGGCTAGTGCACCAGAGCATGTTTTCAAGCAGAAGTGGACTTCTGTGGTCATGCAACCTATGCTTTACATGCTCCCCGTGCTTTACATGCTCCCCCTCCTTATAGCCAAGCACCATGTATGAAGCCATGCTCCTGCAACACTCAGAGGGGCAACCACAGGGGCTGTGCTGATGTTGGTATACCTGAGGGCCTAGAAAAATCTCAGGTCAGTCTTCCGCCAGTACCCATGCAAAGGTAAACAGTGATGTTCAGTGCATGTTTTGATCCAGCCTGCTAGAATACATGTTTCAGTTGTTTACCAGCTGGTAAAACAGCCACTGGGCACATGCAGCCTGCTTCTTTTTAAAGTAACAAATGAAAAGCTTCCGAAGTTACAGAGCCTTACCTACAACACGTGCAGTCTCAGATGAATGAAATATACCCTGAGAGACAAGTGAGAACACAATTAAAGACAAAAGTGCAGCTACAATTAAAGTTACTGAAAAAAGTTAAGAGAAACTAACTGACCTAACATGGATTTGTTTAAAAGCAGTTCAGTCTTGCGTGTGAAAATGACCTTTACCTGCTGATGTTTCTATGGGAGTGCAAAAGGGAAAACTAATAAAATCAAATTTATTCGATATCAAGCACCAATGTTATATGCAATGTGATATCCAATTTCTTTTCTTTCATGTATACATCAGTTTCAGTCAATTGTGTAAACTATCCTGAAATTTGCAGAGACTCTAAATATTAAGTAGCAGAATTGTTGCATATGAACTTGCAGATATCTTTTTGTGCACACAGAGGGCTTATGTAGGCTCTACACTGGTATTTTGAAAGACAGTTGTTAGCAACTGCTGTTAGCAATCTCTCCATTCACTCCTCTTGGTCTGGAACATTAGGTATAGAATCATAGAATACTTAGGGTTGGAAAGGACCTTAAGATCACCTAGTTCTAATCCCCCTGCCATGGGCAGGGACACCTCCCACTAAACCATGTCACTCAAGGCTATGTCCAACCCAGCCTTGAACACTGCCAGCGATGCAGCATTCACAGCTTCTCTGCCCAACACATTCCAGTGACTCACCAGCCTTTTTTGAACCCCGAGTTACTTTTTTTTTTTAACATTATTATTATTATCATTATTATTACTACTACTGCAAGATCCTAATACTTTTTAATTTTCAGTAAATTGGCAACATTAACAAGTCATCCAGCATGAATTCCCTTGGAAACAGGCTGGCTGTACTCCAAAAAAAATGAATTAATTATTTAATTTGGAAGAACTGTATGCTTGCTTCTCTGGCAAAGGAACACTTTCATCTTTTTTAAACATTTAACTAATTACCCTGAAAGCCATTTCAAAGCATGGTGGGTTGCTGTTGTTCTGATGATGCCCTCTGGAGTACAGAGAGCCCATGAATCCCTCCTATGATAGTGCTGAGATGAAATGTCAGTGTGAAGCTGGTGAAGGCTGTATCTTTCTGCTGCCAGTGCATCTTTAATTTGTGGAGCTCTGTTTCTCATGGTGTTTCAATGGGAAAAGCACAGATCAGGTACAAGTATTGTCCACTCCAGTCCTTCCAAGCGAAGACTTAAAGCCTTCTCCTTTAAGTTTCTTCTCCCTGGATTTCATGCTGTACATTTTTCTTGCTTCTTTCCAGCTCCACACAGTAGGTCCAGGCTCACTCCAAGAGGGAGTTAACTCCATCCTCAGTAAGGGAATGCACACATAGCACTATCCGCTGAGCCACCCCAGTGAGTCTCTACCCTTGCTTTCAGTCTGCCATTAGTTTCTTTCTGCAAGGTATTAAGACTCTCTGGATTCAAGAAGGTTCTTTTTTTTTCCATCACTCCTAAAATTTGGCTTTGAATCCACTTCATCATTTTCTCAGGCTGTGATCTCACAAGTGCTTCAACTTGAGCAAAGCGTAGGATGCTGCTGCCAGAGGTATCTCCTCAGGATAGTCAGGGGCTAGAGCCCAGGACAAGTGGAGAGAGGCCATGCCACCTGAGTTTGTAAGGGATGGGAATCTAGCTGAGTTGATTCCCACTCATGACTGAGAGACAGAGCGGAGTATGTTTCTGTCAAAGCATATTCAGTAGAGTATATATGTTTATATTCATTGTGACTGTTTGACAGAAAGAAGCAGGAAAACATAGGTGTGCAGCTGTTCTATGACCTTCATCCTTGGCCATGTCAGGTTGGCACCAGGTGCCAATGCTCTTGGCATGGACAACAGTGAGATCATGAGAAACTGCATGGCCCCATGAGTAAACAATCACAGACCTGGCATAAAGCCTTTTGTTTTTCTAAGGGTATAAAAGCAGGACCCTCTTGTGGTCAAATCTGAAGCCTCACCCATGGGTGGACGTGCAGTGTAGGAACTTCTCAAATACCTGAAACTCCTGGCATCAGCTGCAAAGGGTTTTCCCAGTTTAAGTGTGGGCCTGGATGATGATTCGGTGGTAATTAGTGATGTATTTGTTCTTGATCTCTCTTCTCTCTATTCAGTAATGATTTGATGCATTGCTAATTTTCTGCTTTACTTTATATATACTGATCTCTGGTTTGCCTTATTGTACTAATTTACTATATATAGAGATACACAACTCACCTTAGTGTGCTTATTTGCTTTAGTGTGCTTGTTTAATAAACTGTGTGTGTTATACAGCTAGAAAATGGTCATATTGTTGCATAACCTGCTTGTCAGCAGAAGAGGGCTTGTTCAGCTTGGAGAAGAGAAGGCAAATGAGGAGTCCTCCCCTGCATAACGGGCCAAATTAAAGAAAAGATGGAGCCAGAAGGGCACAGTCATAATGTGCAAGGCAGGGGATGCAAGCTGCAGCAAGATAAAAGCAAATTATGATGATAAAAGTAATGTTCACAGGGAGGAGAAACACAAGGGCAGGTCACCGTATGAGGCTGTGAAATTGTTGTCCCTGAGGCTGTACAGAACCTGACTGGACATGGCCCTGAGCAACCTGAGCTAGATCCTGAGCTGGTGCTGCTGCGAGCAGGTGGTAGGATTGGATGACCTCCAGAGGTGCCTTCCAACCAAAATGGTTCTCTTTTTCTAACAAAAATGACTGTGAAACCATGCTCTCAGGAATCTCTGTCTCCACTCACACTGCAGGTTTGCACCTCACTCAGCAATGAAACCTCCCTCTGCTTCTCACCGCATGACTCCAGAGGCTTTTCCCTGAAACAGCCTCGCTGGGAAGGTGTCATCTCCTTTATCCTCTGGCATGCTTCAGTGGAGCCAGCATGAGGCAAACCGACAGCCTCCCTCCCCGATGCCCAGACTCAGGCTCTGCCAGACTGCAGCACACAGTGCGCATGCCGGGAACAAACAAATCTGGTGGACCATCTGCTGAGCTCCCTGCATGCCAGAGCCATGCACCCCTTCAGGATGCCGCCTGGGCTCAAGCTTCCAGCACAGCACAGGACTGTGCTTTGCTTCCCAGAGACTTTAAAAGTTTCCAGCACTGGTTGTGATCTCAGAAGGGATCTACGTAGCTGCCTTGATTTCTCTAACCTGCCTGCAATTATACCTGATAATGACAAGCTTTTAAAAACCTGTGTGGGAGGGGAAAAGGAAAATGGTGACCTTGGAACAGGTGAATTCAAATGCGCAATTTCAAAATTAGAAGTATGCTGCTGCTAAAGATACTGACATTTTGCTTCATGTATCTCTATTAAGAAGTTAAGCTTTCAGATGTGTCCTTAGTGGAGCATTCAAGCAACTGAGTTTAACTCCATTTGCTTCCTTAAAGATGCAAAAAGCATAACTGCGGGTGTCTCGATAGGTCAGATTCTTTGCTGTCTAGCCTCAGGACAAGGTAAAGCATCACCAAAGGTGAACCTGTGGGATTGCAGTGAGAACTGTCTCTGATTGTTGACAAAAGTCTTTAGCACAGAGGAGTATGGAAAGTGTTTAAATGCATTCTAGTTTGTTTTGGATATTTACATTTTTTTTATTATATGAGTAGACTGCTGTTCTGCTTTTTTATGCCATAGATAAACAATACATGTGAGTAGGTCTGAGAACAAATTTTGACAGCTCTCTACCTTTTATCTGGGAAAATTTCAGTCCTCTTTGTGTTTATTTGCAATCGTTCCCTCTGAAGAGCCATCAGGAGGAGGAAGATGCAGCGAACCTGTTGTTTTTATGCACTAAAATTATGTGGTCTGAGCATACTCAGTGTTAAATATTTATTTTTGTAATGGTTGGTTCTTTCACCAAGTAAAAACCTTAGATTTCTGCAGGTTTAAAAATGTCTGCACACCTCTTGCCCTGTGCTGTGAGACAGATTATCCAGAAGAGATTCCAACCCTGGAAGCTGCCCAGGAAGTGCCAACTTTTGCACATGCCCCATGGGAACACTTTCTTCTTTTGAATCCCTCCTTAAAAGGCACATCACCCCTGCCAAGATGTATTTAGATCTCTCTGAAATGGCCAGGAAATTGGAGAGTGGCCACTTACTGAGGTACCCAGCAGACTGAAAACTAGCTTTTAGTATAGCTTTATTTTAAACCCTGTTAAGTCTACTATCACTCGTGATTACTGATTGCTCCAGCATTTGCATTTTTTTCTCTTCCCCCAGAATCCCATTCATTGTCTTATCCGCCATTCGTAGTGATTATTATGTATTTACACTCTTCAGAAATAGGTATTGTGGGATACTGCATGTGATAAAACCTGGGACTCTTGGATGGGCATTCACATGACAAGTACCTCAGAGGGACTTATTAACTGCAAACTCCTCCTGCATTTAGGAAATGTCAGGATAAAGTTGGCAGTGCTGAACTGTCTGGCCAGAGAACTGGAGTCCTGCTCTGCTGGCACTGATTTGATATTACTTTTCTCTAGAGGCAAAAGCAGAGCCTCCATGTTCCTGTACCTTGCTGCTGTATCCTGCCCCTGGGTTGCATTTTGCCTCCCCCTCCTGTCATACCTGCTATCTTTAAACCAGTGATAATGAAAATACTGAATCAGCCTACACAAAGAGCACGTCCTTGAGAAAGCCCAATTTTTCCTTAATGCTGGACCACTAAAACGTCTGAAAGCAATTTCCTACCTTGCACCAATCTTCTAGAGAATCATAGAATCATTGAATAGTTAGGGTTGGAAAGGACCTTAAGGTCATCTATTTCCACCCCCCCCGCCATGGGCTGGTACACCTCGCACTAAACCATGTCACCCAAGGCTATGTCCAACCCATTCTTGCTGTACCTTATGTAAGAATGTCATATAAGACAATAATGCCTTACTAAACCTAGAAAAAGCTTAGCTATTGCTTAGCTAAGTGTTGGGGCCTTAGCAATCCTGAATGATTACACAAGACTGTGAGACGTGCAAAAGAACAAGTTTGTAAACTGCGGACGTGCAGAAGAACGAGTTTGCAGTTACAAGAAGTTACAAGAAAGCAGAGTTTGCAGATACAAGAAGTTACAAGAAT
>JASSUY010014495.1:32674-43183 GCA_032466535.1 Forpus xanthops | reverse complement strand
TTTTTTTTTTTTTTTTTTTTTTTTTTTTTTTTGTTTTTTTGTTTTTTTTTTCAGATTCTTTGTAAGCAAATAAACACTGTGTTTAGAAAAGTAGGCTTCTGGTATGACTTTGCAGAAATAATGTTTTTGTCAAACTACTTATGATACAGATAAATTATGAATGTAAAAGCATAATGCATGCCAGTATGAAACACAGGAGGCCCTTCCAACTTACCTTTATTAGTCATTGTGAAATGGGGAGATCTCTGCTATTGCTGTGCCTCATCTTTTTCAGTGCTTTCTTTCCTCCTTGTCTTGAATGTAATTCTGAACTAAAGGAGTTTTAAGACTGTGTTACTGTAAAGAAATGACCCTTGTTAGGAAATACTGAGATGTGCAAACCCTGACTCTGCAGTTCTGGGTACCTTTAGATGGCTCTTCTTAGCTCGGGATTGGAATGCATGCAGTTTTCCACCACTTCCATCCTGTCTCTTTGTTTTAACCAAGCATTTACCATGTTTGTACTGTTCATGTAAAATTGGAGGCTAAGGTTTTTGTGGGTATTACAGACTTCTAGCACAAGTTCATTACTGATGTTAAGTAATATTTTAGTTCCATGTCTTGACAATTCTACTGGAATAGTTTCCAACAATTCAGGAAGCTTGTAGAGCTATGTATCTGGATGCTCTGAATTTTGCTGAATTGAAAGTATAGTTTCTTTGTAATTCTGCAAGGGAAAAAAAGACAACCAGCTAACCAAAAAAAAACCCAAACAAACCCCAAAAGCAAAAAAAAACCAAACACTCGCTTTTTTCAAGAGGATCCTTCTCACTTCTGTCACTCCAGAAGTAATCACAGCTTTTGCTGGCTGCTTCCCCATCATTCTGGCTTCATAGAAAAGTAAAGCCAGGCTTTGAAGGAAAGTAGGAATAGCTTTACAGAAGCTACCTGGTCTAAGTGCTGGGGGCAGTTAGAGAACTTCTGTTCTTCTCCTTACAAAGCACTGGGTTTGTTTTTTGTAACTTCCCTCTATCCCTGCAGCTTTCCAAACGAAAGTCCTTGCATAGATATTTCATGTTATTCAGAGCATATCTGTTTCATAGCAGAAAATAGCATCTTTATAGCAGCCTTAATAGTCAAAAAAGTAGAACATCTTTTTGCATTAATAGCTCTGTGGTTAGAAATCTTATATACCAGTTTCATCTAATGTGAATGTAGCAGGTATATCAGAAGTACAGAGATGGAAAGGGTAACAAAAAGTATGGGAAAGGAGACTAAGATTAAAGCAATTACTTTAGTAAGGTTAAATTTGGCTTTTTGGTGCTTAGAAGATAGCACAGCTTGTTTGTTCATGGTAATTCATAAAGATAAAAAGACTACGCATTTGTTTAGTTTAAGAATGGCTTGTGTCAATCTGGTGTTATGCCTTCTGTCTGACATGCTGTGAATGAGCATTTTTGTCAGTTTCAGAAAGGCAATAATGTCTTAACATCCCTGTGAAACAGAGCAAAAGAACTGTGGCTTGAGCCCATCTTACCATGTAGTCAGAGTAGCATCTCAGTAGCTGGTAACATGCTCCCCTTTCCACAGGGGGTATCTCTTCCAGGCAGCATGAAAGTTGGACTTAAGGAATGTTTGGGATTTACCAACAGGTTTCAGGGGTTTGTTTTGCTTTGTTTTTTTGTAATAGTTACGGGAATAGTGAGAGTGAAAACTGCTGTTTTCTCTTCCATATACTGTTTTGAGAAGACAAAATCACATCTCCAAATAACCTCTCCTTCTTTCTTTCTTCTTCCTCCTTCTTTTCTTCAGTGCGGTTTGGTTCCTTCAACCTGTTAAAAAGTGGAAAACAGTTTGTCCTATGTAGCTTTCTTTAATTGGCTGTTTCCTCTGGGACCTGTATTGTATGTGTTGTGGAGATGGGAAGGCATGTATCGAAAGCAATGGAGGATGGGGTTTGTGCTTTCAGTTCTTTCCCTTTCCAAATAATTGAAAAGTGACTTGATCAGAGCATCTCGTAGTGAGTTTGGTACTTTTGTGTGTATCATTATTCTGAGTGTTGAACCTGAGCTGCTAGTCTCTGATAGACAGGAGCCTAAGATAGCAGCAGATCTGCTCAGAAGACCACACAATTAGATACATTGTAATAGAATGTATAATTAAATCCTGTGCCTGTTGATCTGGTGCTCAGAAGTGGATGCTCTGGTCTATATCTATGTGATTCTTCTCCACTCTGAAGATTACCACAGTCACAATTTCCCCGGAACTTCTGGACAGAACTCTATGAGGCACTCAATTGTGTAATGACCAGTGGGAGCTGGAAAATGTATTTGTTTCTTCAGTCTGCTGCTTTGTCACTATCACTAAATGAGAAACCATTCTGTGCCCTAGGTGGAGCAAGAACCCTCTGGAATTTTATGGTGATGTAATGAAGGCTTTTCACCTAGAATGAATTCACAGAAATGTTTTAAAATGATGTTATCTTGACTTTTGAGCACGTTTTGTCAGTCCAAGTGCCTTTTTTCTTTTTTTTAACAAGTTAATATTTGCGTAAAAGGTTCTCCTGCTGATATTGTTTACAGCATTAAGATATGTTCCATTAACCACTTCTGTGCTGAAAAAGGTGTCATCTCTAAGGGATTTAGTCATTCTGTCATTAAGAAGTTTTATTCCAATCTAATAAACCTGTTCAGTAAGATTCTTTAGTGTAAAAAAAAAAAAGTTGATTCTCTTGTGGGTTTAGTTATTAAGAAGGATTTGTGTCATTTATGTAATCTCTAATTTTTTTAATGCATTTCCAGTCCTCCAGTGCGACGTCAGAGAGCAAGGAGGGATCGTTTGTCTAGACATAATTCCATTAGCCAGGATGAAAACTATCACCATCTCTCCTATGGACAGCAGCAGGCAATAGAAGAGCCTCGAGCCTTTCGCCCACCGAATGTATCTCCTCGTCTGTTGCACCCAGCAGCTCACCCACCGCAGCAGAATGCAGTGATGGTTGACATTCATGACCAGGTGAGAGTTTCAGAGAACAAACAGAGGGTTCTGAAGCTAAGTTAATGCAGTAAAGGTGTGATATGATAGTTAAGAATGTATTCAATTTCACATGAAGTACCTTTCCTTAACTTAGTAGTTTTTAAATAGCTAAAATGCAGTATTTAGAAGTAAAATTTATGATGCATGTAATGGGTTGTCTACACAATAGCGAAGCCCTTGATAATATTTTTGCGTAACTAAATTAGCTGTCCAAGCCTAATCAACTCCTTAAATTCTGTGAAAAATGAGATATGTGGTTGGTCCAGAACATACTTAATTTCTCTCTGCAGCAGTAGTTGGCATAAAATTCTGTAATGGAGAACTTGTAATAGAAGATTTGGGCGCCTTACTACAAGAGGTGCTGGAGTGGGTGCAGGAAGAGCAACAGAGGTGGTGAAGGGCCTGGAGCACGAGTCTGAAGAGGAGCAGCTGAGGGAACTGGGGGGCTTTACTCTAGAGAAGAGAAGTCTCAGGGGGGACTTACCGTTCTCTACAACTGCCTTAAAGGAGGATGGAGCCAGGAGGTGTCTGGTCTCTTCTTGCAAGGAGCAAGGGCTAGGACAAGAAGAAATGGCCTCAAGCTGCTTCATGTGAGGTTTAGACTGGCTGTCAGGAAGATATTTGTGATTTCTTTATTTTTCTCACCAAAGGGCTGTTGACTGTTGGAACAGGCTGCCCCAGAATGGGTGGAATCATCATCTCTGAAGGAATTTAAGATGTGCAGATGTGGCCGTTAGTGTCATGGTTTAGTGGTGGACTCGTCAGTGTTAGGTTAATGGTTTGACTCAGTGATCTTAAAGGTCTTTTCCAACCCAGTTCATTGCTTGATTCTGTTGAGGCAAATTTTGTTGTTTGTTAAATCATCATCAGCAAAGTATGTTAGTTGCTTCGCAGTCATGATCTGGGAAATGGAATTGGTTATCTGGACATCCCAAACTGCGTGTGCTTGGAATATGATTTCAGTAGCCCTGCTTAAAAGCTGGTTTGCGTTTAGTGCAGGTGTGTTTGATTATGTATGCAGAGCATATCTCAGTAGGGAAGCATTTGTGTTTGGGACCTAGTGCAAGGTTCAAAGCTGACTCCATTCCAGCCATCTCACAGCCTTACGTGTTGATGAACGGTTTTACTGCTGCAGCATCTCAAAAATTCAAATTGTGTTCTTCCTTTATGCAGCAAGATCACATCACAATCAGGCTGGATAAACTGTTTTTCTGTCCTACCTCCTCTAACTTCCAGGCATCATCCGTGATCAGATAGTGCTTCCAGACTAACTGAGGTCTTCCATGGTGATGTTTTACACCTCAGGGACAGAACCATTTGAAGAGGTCATTTTTTATTATTACATTTCAGAATGACACCCCACATTGCGCTATATGCTGTGCAACGCTGTTAAGAGTTTACAGTAAGTCATTGAACACTATTTCTCCTGTTGCTGCAGATCCATCAGGGCACAGTTCCAGTCTCATACACGGTGACCACGGTGGCTCCACATGGGATACCGCTTTGCACGGGCCAGCACATCCCAGCCTGCAGCACGCAGCAAGTCCCAGGCTGCTCAGTGGTTTTCAGTGGGCAGCACCTTCCAGTTTGCAGTGTGCCTCCCCCAGTAAGTGGGTCTCTGTAATTATGTTTAATCTTAGACCTTTGTGTGGCTTTAATTGTGTTGAAAATAGCCATTTTGTCCCCCTGTGGTAAGCATATGATACTTACCCACTATGTTTATACAGTATGACTGTTTATAGGATAGAGGCCTGAATTTTTTAATTTAAACTAAATGGTAGTTTATGAAATGACTTATTAGGAGCAGTTATTCTGCATACTTTCACGTAGTAAGAGTAAGGATTCTAGGGCTTATATTAGGCAGCTTACCTAGAAAAGAAATCTTACCTTAGAGACCTTGTTCAGGAATCCGGTATATACAAAAAGGTCTGATATTCAAAAGTCAGTTTTCTTCTGAGTAGTAGTAAGATCCTGAAAGATATGACTTTAAAGCTGAGAAGGGCTCTTCTGTTACTCCAAATGCTCCCATAAAATGAATGAAAATTTAATTTTTCTTTAATAATGATGTGTCTCTCTGCTTCTCTGGGAATAAAATAAAGTGCTTCAGCTGGCTAACTTACAATATTTAAATTTGTGATAATTTGAAGTGTTTTCTCAGGATTTTTTATGTATCACCTCAGAGGTAACCACTTTCCAGGTCGTAGCTTTCTGATGCTACCATTCTGTGGAAATGTCACCATTAAGTATTACCAGACACAGAGATGTAGAGTGTACCTCAAGAAGTCTCAGCAGTACAAATGAAGGTTGCAGAACCTACTGGAAGACTTACTTCCCCTCTCCTCCTCCGTTTTCTAACATAAATCTGTAATATCATACATAAATACTATATATAGTGTCCAGTTGCTGTTTGCAATGGTGGTATAAGCACTCATCTCTACCAGCTGTGCATTTGCCTGCAGTGAACTTTTCTTGTTGCATGTTTTGTGACCTGAGGGCATGAACAAGCCTGTGACATTGTAACAAAACCAAGTGATGGGACCAGCTGCTTCTGTAAGCTGTTCATTGAAGAGTGAGTGTAATGTGCATTTGGGTGACATTTATCCACATGAGTGTTATTTATCCCCTGCAGTGTCTATTGCAGACAGTAAGGTCTGCAGCATACTACTAGCCAGTCTGGAGTATTTGTGTGCAGTATTTCCCCATACTTTTCAAATTGGAGAAAATCTGTTATGTGAGTCAGTGTGTTCCCCTGAGGCAGAATGAGAGACTATAGTTTTCTTCTATTCAGTGGTGGTGTTAGTGGAGCAAAGCAATCTCAGACTGGGTACATATTGATTAGAACAGTACTTGCATAATAAATTCAGCAAGGCAAGAAAGCAACATGTCCTAAAAAACAACAGTAGAGAAAAAAATAAAATTGTTCTGGGTCTTGGAGAAATCCAGACACTAATAATCTTACCCCCTGCTTTGAACAGGTATATCACCTGTGTAATTCATTAATTGCTTTATAATTCAACAATACAGCTGTCCTTTAATAGTTAATACACAGGGGTAAAATTTAATACACGGGAGTAAGGCTCTAACCAGGTTGTTTGAACTGAATGTAGAACAGTTAATCAAATATGTTGAGAGAATGGATGCTGTACAAGTGAATATAGAGAATTAAGTTTGAGTTTATGTAGGATCAGCAGGCAAACTCTATGCTTTCTTCTATTATGTCACAGAATTGATGAATAATGTAAGTTAGGAGAGGCTCTGAAGGTCACCTGTTAAGAGCAGAATCAGTTTCCAAGGATGGAGAATTCACAGCCCCTCTAAAGCCTCAGCTCCGGTGATGGACTGTCATTGTGGTGAAGATTTTCTTTTGTATATGTGTTGAATTTTCTTTACTGAAACTTGATTGCATTGGTCCTTCGTCCCTCTCTTGAGTAAGAGTCAGGTTATGCATATCTGCTTTCGTGAAGTAGCTGAAGGCAATGGTAAGGTCTTTGCTTATTTTAGTCTTTCTAAGGCAGAGCAAATGAGTTCTGCAGCCTCTTTTAGGCAGTGTGCTCCAAGTTTGTGGGCATCATGCTGCTGTTTCAGTGGACTTATTTCAGTATGTCACTGTCTTTCTTTGGCGCTGGAGAGGCCAAAACTGAACTCAGGACTTGAGATACAGTTTCACAAGGTCTTGGTGGAGGGGTGGAATCACTTCACTGGACCCACCAGTTACATTGCTGGTAATGTCCCTCAGCGTGCAGCCGGCCTGCAGGAGTACACTGTGGCTCTTGTGTTCTTGTACTGACATGTCCATGAGAACAAAACCTTTATTCCCGTGAATCTGCTCACCAGCCACTGTCAAAATGTCCTGCTTTATGGAGTTATTCTCTTCCAGTGCCAGACTTCACATTTGCCTTGGAACTTCACATGGTTCCTGTCAAACAGTTTCTCCAGCCTATAGTAGTCCATCTAAAAGGCAGCCCTGTCCTCCAGCATGTCTATTTGCTCACCAACTTCGTCTGTGAATTTCCCAGTATCTGTTTGTTACTTCAACAATATGTCTCTCTCTGCATATATAACTATAAAATAAATGTCATTTCCTTCATCAGTTTTAACACTTCTCGGAAGCGTATGTTCAAACAGCACAAGTTCTACAAAAGCCTGAATGAACAGTTTTCATCTTCTTACACTTCAAAGATAATGCAGTCTCATTTGCTCAGACTTAAAAAGTGCCTTGGTCATAGCACAGGTCATTCTAAACATATATTTGAGCTATGGTGGTGATCTTCACCATACAGAATCTTGGGATGCAACGTATTTTAATATGTTCCTCAAAGTGCCTTCTGTTATAAAGAACACTAGGTGGTGGTCTACATTCAACTTCAACTGTTTCAGAGCAAAGTTCAGTTAATTAAATACAATAAAAATGTACTTTAATAACAGAAACACTTGCCTATTATGTTTCTTTTTTAGAAAAATGACTTAGTAACTGAGGGTGAAGGGCAATCAGCATCTAAGAAACAACAGTAGTCAGATCAAATTAATCTGCAACTGTTTCAGTGCATGTAAGGATTTATGTTTGATCACAGTCACAGTAAATTGAGATAATAGTTCCAACTCCACTGCTTTAATCTGATTTGAAACTATGTCTACCATTTTATGCCATTACAGTCAGTATGCATGATATATTTTGTGTGACATGACTAAAATGAAAAAAAAATGACAGGTCAGAGCTGGGTTCTCTTTCTTTGTAGGTTTTGATAACAGGTGTCTTATTAATGCCTGGCATGCTGATGATGGATCAAAAAGCAAGAAAAAGAGAGTGTTGTTTTTCTTGCTTCTCCATATCTAGAGTTGGAAGTAAAACTAAACACTTCCACAAAGGATGTTTCTGCTCCCTTGCAGTGCCTTCATCATTTAGATTTTAGACTTTAGTGCCCAAAGTTGCTTTTGTGTGAAGAATGTCAAAGTGGAGAGAAAAAGGGCTATTTCCCACAGTAACTGTCACTTAGGGAGCTACCTTCAGATCATGGACCTCACCTCAAAGTGCAGAACTGAGCAGATCTTAGAAATTATTTAGTGTATGAGGCAACAGAGCTTTTAAAGCAGTCTTGGGAGCTGGGAGTCTCTCAACTCCATAAAGAGCTTAACGTGGTTGCAAGGCCATTGCTTTGGCATGTCATCCTGAAGGTAATAAGTAAGGAAAATAAAATTAACTAGGACAAGTGTATCTGCTCATCTTACAAGTCTCTGTAATCTTGGAGTACTGAAAACTAACTCCCACTGTACCTTCTGAGAAGGGGCAGTTACTTTGCACCCAGCAGATGTCACACTTTGGTACTTACAGAGTGTGTTCTGCATTAGTCACTGAGTATTTGAATGAGTTACTATCTAAGTGTGCAGTGGAGACTTTTCCAAGGAGGCAAGAGAACTGTTTGTTTTAGTGATGTCTTTACAGAATAGAGAATGTTCTATAGGGAATATTTGTGCTAGAGACAAAAATATGTTGTTTTCATTTTATTTCAGATGCTTCAGGCGTGCTCAGTCCAGCACCTACCTGTACCATATGCAGCATTTCCACCCCTCATTTCTAGTGACCCGTTCCTATTACATCCTCCTCACATCTCTCCACACCACCCTCCTCACTTACCTCCTCCAGGACAGTTTGTTCCTTTCCAGGCACAGCAGTCACGGTCGGTAAGTAAAGCTTCTTACCCACCTCTCTGTTCAAGTGGTAGGACTGGTTGGGCAAATGGTGCCAATTGTGAGGAAACAGAAGGATTTTGTTTAAAGTAATGGGGTTTTGTATTTATGCATCCTTAGAAAGTCTGTAACCACTTGGTGTGAAGACAGAAAGACAGTTTTAAAGTTTATGGTGTTTCTGTGCAGATTTCATCAGCTGTTTCTCCATAGGCCTTTATTTCTATTAAAAGGATGTATGTTTGCTTCACCAGCTAGTCCTTTGAGTGTTTCTTTCCCAGGAAGCAGAAGAGAGCCCAGAGGAGGTTGTGTAGTGCAGTAGTGGTCTTGGAAAAAAACTTAGCAGAGAGATGAAAGCACAGAATGTTTTTTCTGCATTCTCAGTTAATTTTTGAATGATCGGTGCTTTTCCTAGAACATTATGACCTTAGGTTGTCCAGACATTAAAAAGCCTCCAATATCCTTTTCACTTTTTGGGGTTTTTTTGTGCAGGTTTTTTTTTTTGGCTTCTTTTTTTTTGTTTGTTTGGTTTGTTTTGGTTGGTTAGTTGTTCTTTTTTTTTTTTTTTTCTTTTTCCACTTATGGGGGTTACTGATGCCTTTGCTTAAGCAGACTTGGCTTAGTGATAAAGACAAATATGAGAAAATGACTCTGTTTTGGATTTGGGGGTGATTGGACTTTCAGTTGTGGCCTACAGCTCTTGCTGTGAGGTTATCTGTATACTTGTGTCCATTTGTTTGCTCCTCTTAACTAGAAGATGCCAGTATTTCACTAAGAAATAGAAAACAGCTTCTTTGTCATTTACAAACACTGCTGAGACTTCTGCATGTCATGCCTCAATGTGGTTAGGGTGGTAATCACTGTGTTGTGAGGATGGGATAGCAGCCAGAAAAATACTGTTTTTCAGTGGTAATTTGTAAAGACTTTCCTTTAGAAAATTCATGGGGTTTAACTCAGGTTTTTGCTTGAGTAGCTTACTTAGGTTACTGACTAGGCTTGCCTGTCAACTTTTACCTCTGGCAAAATACTTGTGTCTTAATGGTTTAAGAGTGCCTTGTGTTTAAAGCTTGCTTTGCATCGCAGGAAAACAGAATTTTCCTTTGGTTTGGCTTTCTTAGCTGAATTTCTTGAAATTATAGAAATCAATGTAAGAAAGAGAAACATGTATTAATGAAACATTGACAATTCCTGGTTATTTCTTGAGTGCTTTTGGGCCTGACGTACTGTAATTGACTAGATTACAGTACTGAACTGGAATCTCACACTTCTGAAACCTCTGGACTGCATGTTCTTGGGAGGACTGCTTGCATGACACTCCTGGGGAAGCCTTTGCTTGACTGTTCCATATCATCAGCAGTTTAATCCACTGGACCTGCCATATTTCCTCTCCACTTTTCAGATTTTTTGGCACATTTTCAGTTCTTGTCTATGGTTGTTTAATTTTTTTGTCTCGCATAATTGTACAGTAAGAGCAGACTGGCAAGGAGGAGAGCAAATATTTGTCCTGAAAAATGCAAGACACAGGAAATAACAGCCACTCCAATATTTGCTAGCTCTCATAAATTTCTGGTCTGTAAGCATGGCTAGCTCAAAAAGGTGAATTTACGTCAAATGTATAGTGTTGTCTTTGCTTTTTTGGTAGTGTTAATGACACAGGAATTGTTCACAGAGTTACTATGTGAAACTAAGTACAATTATACCTGTAAATTTTATTTATTCATTTATTACCTTATAATAATGACCACAGCAGCTCAGAATATACATCTAGGATTGCAGTTTTCTACTTGGGAAAAATGCATCTCTCTTATTGCA